>PVIU01014181.1:0-52980 GCA_004026605.1 Ondatra zibethicus | reverse complement strand
CAACAAATTAAAAGAAAGCTGTGTGAGTGTATGTGTCATTACCCTCTAAGCACAAAGGGGGTTGGTTAAAATTCAACTTCTGTTTATAACTTCCAAAATGTGTGTTAGCCGTACATCTGCACAAAACCAAAGGTAAACTCAATGTTTTATGATGAAACATTGAAAGCAGCACAACTTCTCAAACATGGATCCTGGGCTCAAAAGGCTATCGGCCAAATGAACTCCTACAACAGCATAGTTGGAGAAGTGATCCTAAAGCAGGTGCTCTCAGTGAAGCTACATAATCCTGCAGCCACAAGATGACTTTTCAAAAATGTCCATGCTAGGCTCAACCCAGATCCCAATGCTGCCACCTGAAAGCTCTCTGTAGACCTGACCTTTCTGAAAGAAACTTGGCACTTATATTAATAATTTCACCCTCAAAGCAGACATTATGTAAAAGCAATGGGCTAAGGCTTGGCAAAGATTAAGGCTAACACTAATGTAAGTTATTACCAAGGCAGCTGGTTGGGCACTACAAGCTAAGCTGATGAAATCATCAGCAAATCAAAGCCAAAAGGTATCTCTCAATGCCCTACTGTCCCACAGTGTAGCAACTGGCACAAGCTACTCTTCAACATGCACCATGTGGCTAGTCAAAATGGAGATGTCTTATAAGCAAAATACACAAGTGATTTCCAAGTCTAGTACAAAAAAGGGTGATGTTTCACTACTTATTAAGGTAATTATATGTAAAAATGATACTATTTTACTTGTATTTTACATATAATTGGTTACACAATATATGTTAAAACTTATTTTGCCTGTTTACTTTTTCAATCTAGCACTCTGTATTGGTTAATGTTGTTCCAAAGACTTGGGGAGCCAGGGTATGACCAGGTATTCTATCAAGCATCTCAGTCTTTCATTTACATAACTGGCACTCAGGGGACACCTGAAAATGCAGATTCTGCAGAGGTTAGCTGACCTGAGATTCTGCATAGGTTACAAGCTCTCTGGGTAGCTACTGAGGGTTAAGGGCATCCAGACAATCCTTGTCAACTAAGGGAAACTGTTTGATGACACAGAAGTGATGGGAATTTCTGGAGAAATGATTTGAATTGATAATAGGAAGAATGAAAATGTCCTGCAGGGTTAGACTCTGCCTCCACTTTACACCTGAGCTGAACTGAAAGCCTGAAAAGTCACCAGACTTTATAGCAAGGGGCTCAGAGGTGGAGGACATTTCCAACAAGCCTCTTTGAGGGAGGGTGGGACACATGCTTTCTCACATTCCCAACCACTGTCCCACACAAGGGACATCTCAGAACCAGGAAACTCTAAAATTATATGGTTGCTGCTAATGACACAGATAAGTGTGAAGGGCCTACTCTCCTGAGATCTTCCTGCAGGTTGTTATCCTTGAACAGCACTAACGAGGAGGTACACTGTGAGTCATAGCCAGGGGTCACTGGCATATATCCACAGTTCTTAGTTGACTAAAACAGCTAAGGTCATTTCTTGGCAATACTGAAATCAAGTGAAGTCCCTTTTCTTCTAAATCCCCACCTAAGCCATCTCAGGACCATAAAGAAATGTAAAGGTCAACAAAGGGAATTTAAAGCACTGATACCCACTGCTAGGAATGATGTCACAGCTCACCTCTGCCCCAGGCACTCCCACAAAGAGGAAAGGATGACACTGATGGAGCAGTGTATTCCATTACAAGGCTCAGGAAACAAAGTGCTTCCTTCTCACCAAAAGCTCAAGGATATGACATCAGAATGTAATCATTATCACATGCTAAAGAAAGGGCACCTCTGAACGCTGTCAAAGTCTGTACAATGGGATTAGAGTTGAACACTTTACAAACAAGTTAATTTTATTTTTACTTTTAATTATTACCCCTCAACTTCCCTTAGCCTTTCCCTATCCCACACATATTTGCAAACAAAGCAAAAATGAGCCTAAACTCATGACGGAGTCCAAATATCAAGAAGCTGGGAAGAAAGGGGTGGCAAAGCAATGCATGCAATCCCTCCCAATGCTACATTCAGACTCTTCTTACTTACCCACTATCAGAACCCAAGCAGAAGGGCTAGGCACAGGCTCCATTTCTTAACCTAGTTAAGGAACACGATAGGTAGGCATACAGAAGAATGATTCAAATCAATATGCTCAAACAAACCTAAGTTGCTACTCCTCTGATTCAAGTCCACAATATTTATAAAATACCTACTATGAGCTCTGGGCCAGGCTAAGTTTCAGAGACATTTTATAAAGCATCTTGGACCTCAGTACTCCTTCTTAGATAAAAAACAACAAAACAACAACAACAAAGAAAAACATTGTAACATGCAGGAGTTACCTGTGAGGTTCAGCCATGAAAGCACAACACTAAACTATTAGAAGTATAAAATGTAGCAAAGTTCCTTGTGAAGTCATCTTGAGCTACTGAGAAAGAAAGCCAAGTGCCATGCAAAGGGGACTCCAACACTATCATTCACAAATAGGGCCTGCCATTTAAAGATAGGGTGGGTGAAAATGATACAGGGAACAATCCCATCTTTGGATCTCTTCACAAGATCATGATGACTTTTCATCCTCACATGGAATCATGGCCACCCACTCTAGTCTGACTGAACCACTGAGGCCTGGACGTGACTGGGAAAAGGGAAGCCTTCCATGCCTTTACACTTGGATTAGAAGTGAGTAAAACTCCAGGACACAGGGGTCACCTTGGTATTGTTGCTATTTAATTTTTGGCTACACAGTGATACTGTTATAGGAATGAATGGAGTGGAAACTCAAAAGGGATACTGATGTTCCAGGTCCATTAGAGCATCAGAATAAAATCCTGCATGTTTCAAGGCAAACAAAAGAGGGAGTTGAGGCAGAGGTCACATCCACAGCTCCAGGGCAGAGGAAAACCAAGAACAACAGGAAGGCAGACAGCCTGCTTAATACCAGTTCTCCAAATATCAATGGCTTATGTAGCACTCTAGTGCAATAATGATAATGCTGCAAGGTTTACAAAGGGTTCTAATGCACATCTGAGTCCATTAGGTCTCTGGAAGTTTGGCAGGGCAGGTTTTATTACCTCCGTCTTCCAAACAGAAGAGCTATCAGTAACAAGGTCAAAATAACTTGTCTAGAGTCACACAGTTAAGAAAAACTGGGACCTCAACCTCCTCCATCTAGAATCCAGATGCAAGGAGTTCTCCAATACCTCACATGGACCAAAGGCTCATTTACCATTCCTTGGTCCTCTGGCAGAATTAGCATGAAATCACTGTGCACAATGCCAATTCTCTACAGAGATGCTTCCATACTCTTAAAAGGAATGAGACTTCTGTGGTATTCTGTGGGGGAAAAGATACTGAAAGCTCTGTAATTGGAAGGCCCTTCCTGCTCTGTTACTGTTTATGGTAAAAAGCAGAATATGATTCCAAGTGGACCTTCACTCCACATGGCAAAGGGAATTTAGTGCCTCAAGACTTGCAGACACGGCTACCACTGCCATCTGCAATTAAAGCTCACACCAACAATGAAAAGCAAAGGTTTGTCTAGAAAATCTAACGTACTGGATCTCCAACGGCTTATCAGAAGTACTCAAAACTAGGTGTGGTGGCACATAGATGTAATTCAAAGAGGCTGAGGCAGGAAGATAGTCCTGACTTTGAGGCCAGACTGGGCTTCAAAGTGACAGCCCCTTTCAAAACAACAAAGCAGAACATAAGGGGTTCCAAGCAAGTCAACAACAGTTAACTTTCCTTGAATGCTTACTATGTGCAAGACTGTTTGAAGCACTAAATGTAGAGGAATCATTCAGCCCTCCTACCAACCAATCGAGAAATTATTAGTATGGTTTTGTTTTCTTATATACAGAAACAGACAAAGAAGTAAGATTGCCCTCATTGACTATGGCTTCGAGGCTGCTCAAACCTGAGTCCATACCTTCTAGGCAAATGACAGTTCCTGCCCCTCTGATATCTGCCAAAAAGGAAGAAATGAACTAAAAGCCAGAAAATAAGGAAATTGGAACTTACAAGAGGTCATAAACAGAATGAAAGACTAAAGAATGAATGACACCCATTATGCTATTGTAAAGTTGGATAATCTTTAGAAATAACTAGAAACCCCAGCCTTTGTAATCAGCTGACCACTGCTGGTTAAAAATGTCACCTAGGGAGTTTTTAAGAGTCTCTGCTTTTCTCTTCATTTTTGGGCCCTCAATAAAAGATGGCTATGTATTTTCAATGATTTCTAAAGCAACTACATTTGATTAATCCTCTTCTCTTTTTGAAGCAATATTATTACAGTACTTTTTGTAACATTGGTCATTTTTAGAAATCATAAAGACTGTCTTGAAAACACTGAACATACAGAATAGCTAATGTCTGCAGTGAACACACAGAATAGGAAAAGTGGTGGTACTGAACAGATAACTTCTGCAGTGACTTCTTCTTGATGCCATTTTATTAAGGAGTGCTCTTGCTCCTCAGTTCTTGAGTGTCTTTTGACTCTGAACTATTTCAAAGTGAGCTAGCATCTCTAGAAGCCAGGCAACACAGAGAGATGATCATTTCAGATAACAGGTTCACAGTACGAGCCTGTATACAAGAATAGAAACCTTCGTGCAAGGTAGGCTGAAAGTCCAGCAGACAGTGACTAGAAATCAGCATGTAATCCTGACTTACTGGAGACTTCTGCACCTAACAGCTATCTATCTAACTAGGGAGACAGAAGTTTACTTGAAAAGCATCACTCTAAGAGTCTGAAATTACTATTTGCACTTAAGAGGAAAATACAATAAAAAATGAGCTGTGATGAACTTATCTAAGAGGCACTCGTTGGAGAAATGATGACTCCATAGGATGAATCTCTTAGACTCAGACATATTTCATTTTCAATGTGTTTGTTTCAGTGGAGTAACAACTATGAAAAATGAAGAATGCAAAGTGATGACAAAGGCACTCTCTATCAGGCCAGCCTGTTTTAATGCCACTGGACACTTTCAAAGTTTATTTTTTACAACTACCCTCTGCTAATAAACACATCGCTGCTTTTTTCTTTGTCTGACACTCCCTATATCAACTCAATAAGTCCTTAACTGTGTTTCCCTGTTGTCTTCCTGGTGCTTAGGCCAGACACTGCACCTACACCATAGGCAATGTTTAATGAATGAATGGAACCTCTGACAACTTGAGAAATATAAGATCTTTAAGGAGACCAATCATATAACGAAAGGACTAGAATCTATAATCCCACATAATTGTTAACTACTTTTGAACACAAGCCTGCTCCACTGCTACAGAGGGCCACCAGTTTTAATCGCCTCCAATGCATGGGATCTCCTAAAAGCTAGATCTGATCCTGTAAAAATGCCTGAAGTCTTTCAGAGTCAAATTTGACAAATACACAGATCCTTCCCAATATATGTGATTGAGGAAAGGTTGGCTAGTAAACTGATTTTAAAGGAAATTCCAAAAGGGTTGACCTGTAGTAAAACTTCAGTCTTGGTACTCTAAGGTGGGTACTTCACAGTGAACAGAACTGAGCTACGGTAGGAGGAACCCAGACTAGACAGACTCCAAGAAACCCTCAGAGACTTGGCTTATCACATCAGTTTTGCCACTGGGTTGCCTAAAGCCATTGTTACATTATCCTCTTCTGGGCCTCAGTTCCCTCATTCAGGAAACAACTAACTACCTGAATGTCAGTTCTAAAAATGCTCGGATTCCACTCTTGAGAAGATCTGGTTCAGAAACCAAGTACAAGCCAGTTGTTTCATACCTCAAACGCGTCCATCAAGCCCATAATGCAGTTTTCGCACGAGATTCGCTTTATTTTTGCTTAGGCAAATACTAAAATTACTTTTCACTTCCTGAGCGCAATAGACAGTTAAGGGAGGCAACCGGGCCAAAAGCGCTTGCTAGTGACTGTTCACACTTCCGACTGCATATCGGGGAACTAACCGTTCCTTCTCAGATCTTCTCTACAACTGTTGCAAAAGCAGATAACCCCCCGTGTATAACACAAAAACACTGGCCTAGGGCGATAAGAAAGGGCTTGTGGCCAGTGCCAGGGTGCCACCACTTGGCGGGTCCAGGGGGAATAGGGCGGGTGTCCGCCCGGTGCTCGGGGCCAGGGCAAGGAGCGGTGGCCGGGAAGGCAGGGCGGTTGTCCTGAAGGCTCTCCTCCCTGGGACAGGGAAGCGAAGTACCGGCAGTGGTTTCGACGACCCTCAACCTTCCCCGATTCCGTCCCAACCTTCGCCCGCTGCCACCTGGGTACCTCGGGCAAGAAGAACAGAAAAGCCAGAGGAAAGCACCTGCCGGCGGCTCCAGGGCCTCAGCCCTGACTCGCCGGGACAGCCAAGGCTCTCCAGAGAACCCCACCCCCACCCCCGCGGGAGCAGCCAAGGCCCTCGCGACTCGCTCACCAGGTAGTCCCTCTTCCTACTATAGATCCTCCCATCTTGGGTCCCCGCAGTACCCGGCCCCTTGCTAGGCCAGTCGAGAATGCGCACCCACCTCAGGCTCAAGGAGCCACCAGAGTTGCCAGGCTGCTCGGCTTTGGAGCCCCGCTCCGCCCCTTCCACGCTCGCCCCGCCCCCTCCACGCTCGTCCCGCCCCCTCCACGCTCGTCCCGCCCCCGCCCCCTCCCGGGTCCCAAGCTGCTGTTGCCTTTCCTCCTTCCATCTGTGATTGGCTGGGGCTGGACATGTGATATGGGGGTGGGAGGAAGGCGCTGGGTGACTTAAGTAGCCTCTTCTAGCTTTTCACCGGTAAGACTGCCAGGAAACCCTGTTTGACGGGTCCGGAGCATAGAGGCATCTGGGAATTGTAGTTGGTAATTGGTGCTGGGACTGGGCAGGGCCAAGATGTCAGAATCCACCCCTGTAGAGTCAGTGCCAGGCTGAAGCCACTGGGAGGGTTAGTCCCAGTACTTTGGTGCTGGCTCTCACTATATCTGTCCAAAAATAGGGGAGGGGAATCTAGAGGGAAAACTGTTCTAGATTAAATAGTAGCAGATATCACAAAGTTGAACTATTATTATTGAGTGCATGAAGTTGAAACATATCACTGATTCTAGTACAGTATCTGGAACTCATAAGCCCACATAAGCTGGGCGTGTATCTCATGCTGTGCCAGCACCTTCCCAGGAGCAGTACTGAACCAGTAAAAGGAAACAGGTCAAAATTAGTTCTGCTTTCTTAGGATTTGGTCAGATGACCACTGAAACAGTAAACAGAAAGTGAAAGCTGGGAGGGGTGCAAATGTAAGAAGATAGCTCAGTGCTTAATCAAATAAACACACTTAATCTGGCTCATAGAAGAATGCATGTGATGTCTCTTGGTTTTGTGTTGCACATTGATTTTACATGAGAACTTTAGGTAAACAAGGATTATCTCACCATGATCTTTTTTCTTCTTCTATTGGCTGATTCTCTAAAATCTAAAAGCAACTCTTTTGCCTAATATCATTCAACTATGCACACATACATCCAAATACCCCCACCCCATCTTTAGCTTTACTTTCCATAGTTTCAGTTATCCACTGTTGAACAGTAGTCCAAAAGTGTTAGATGGAAAATTCCAGAAATAAACAACTCATAAGTTTTAAATTTCACACTATTTTGAGGTGATGAAATATCTTGCTACTCAGCTCCATCACAGCTGAGATGTGAATCATCCCATTTCCAAGGCATTCATGCTGTCTACATACTTTCTACCTATTCGTCATTTCATTGCTGTGTTAGTCGTCAGATTGATTGTAGTGGTGCTTCATGATATTTGTTTGTGAAATTTGTTTAAGCCTTCAGTTAGTAATGGCCTCAAAGCCCAAGAATATTATAATTTTATTCTATTTTATTGATACCTGTTGATATTAACTTCTTACTCTTCTTAGTTCATGAATTCTGCTGTTTTCATTGTCTATATTAATACACACTTGATACCATTTATGGTTTCAGGCATCTACTGTGGGATCCTGAGAGCTGTATTACTCAGGAATTAAGGGGGAGCTTGTGTGTGTGTGTGTGTGTGTGTGTGTGTGTGTGTGTGTGTGTGAGAGAGAGAGAGAGAGAGAGAGAGACTTCTGATATAAGAAACAAGACCTTTGTGAACCAATTCATTCTTTAGCCACTTCTCCTAGTCTGCTTCTCTCTGTGCCCTCCAAGTTGACAGGGATCTTTCTATTCTCTGGATTTTCCAGGGTTTTTTTTTTTCTTCTAGCCCTTTCCACTTTTTTTTTTTTGCACTAGCCAAACTCCTGGACAGAGAGCAGAATAACACTTGTTTCTGGGCCAGGCAGACTTAGAAGCTTCCCCCAGAGTCCTTTTCATTGTACTGATGTCATCATTTGCTTGAATGTCTGCTCTGCCAGCTCCCCTCCCCAGACTGTGAAGCTCTTTGAATTACATTCACATTTGTGCTGTATTTCAAAGCATGCTCATTAAATTTGCATGCTGAAGAGGCTCCCTGGTGGCTACGGAGTAGCTGGATTCTCAGTGTCTGTCAATCTTGGGGCAGAGGGGAGAGGAGAATAAGGATGGGAGGAGGGAAAGCCGCAGCTTGCATGGAGACTTGTATACATGAAGCACACTTTAAGTGCCCAAGAATGAGGCTAAAACCTTTTTGCTCAAGCTGGAAGTCGGGGGGGGGGGTGAAGAGGCTACAGGTGGTCCTCATCTTAAGGAGTTCCTCACTAGGGATTTCTCCAGAGTCCGTCTGGGTCTGACCCCAGCCTAGCCTCATCTGTGTAAGGATGTAGACCAACCAGAAAGGGGCAGTAGAGAAAACTTTCTCCGAGGCTAGAAAATAGAAATTGTGCCTGCCTCACAATTTGATGGAGATCCTGGGAACACATAGATTTGACAATTTGAAAGTTAAAAATGTTGTGTGTAACAGAGGAGTTGCCACTGACCCGTTAGCGAAGCAACTGTATAATTCAATAAGTCCTACATTCCTTCAGGATAGGGTGTGTGTGTTTGTGTGTGTGTGTGTGTGTGTGTGTGTGTGTGTGCGCGCGCATGTGCGTGCGTGCGTGTGTGTGTGTGTTTAAACCATTCTTCAGTTTTCCCTGCACTTTACACGCAGATATACACATATTTTCCCCAAGGCAGGAGGAGGTTTATGGGGAGATGGCTGGCCTGTCACTTTGAGGCATGTGAGCAATAGATGGGACATAATGCTACCTCTCCAACAACCTTTTAGAGCTGCACATCCCATACCTAGTGTACTTCTTCTGTCTGTGTCCCCACTACCAACCTGGCCTCCTGAAATTCTTGCTATTGCTAACACTTGTGTTGAGTGACTCTTGCCTTCTGGATGTAACTCTGTTCACTGAAGTTGGGGGAGGGTGGTAGGCAGAGCCAACAGAGGCCTCTGAGAGAGCTTGTCCTTCCATCTCCCATTTCTCACTCACTGAAATCCATGGGCCAGGATGGGGAAAGGTGAAGGGAGAAACAGACTGAGGAAAGACTGATTACAAATACCCATGTGAGGAGCAGGGCCCAAGGAGGATGCGCTTGGAATCAGAAAGTGATTTGAATCCCAGTAAATCCCAGTAATTTTATAGGCAAGCTGCTGGCTGTGGGAAAGCCATTTTACCTTTCAAAGCACTGCTTCCTCTGAGAAAGCGGCCCTAGAACATGTTTGGAAAGTTTTGCATTCTTAGGTATCCAGGTTAATTAAAAATGTATTAAGCCACCAGGGTGTCTATGAAAGAGATGAGAGAGAAAGCTGTGCATCAAGGTACCAAGGTTCAAATCCTAGTTCATCTGTGAAAATACTGCTCTATAAACCTTCATTTTTTTTCATCTGTCAAGTGAGCGCATTCCTCTGCCGAGGTTACAGGCATGTGCCAACATACTAGGTATTCAGTTTAGATCATTGGCTACATATGGTGTGTGAAGCCAGACTCAGCTACATGAGCCTTTGTCTCAATATATATCTCAAAACCATTATTATGCCAACTGAAAAATTAATAAAAATACAAATGCTCAAATTCCCATTGCTATTAAATGACTAAATCAATGATAATATATACACATAGTGGAATATTACTTAGCAATAAAAAGGAAGAAAGCTATAATATATGCTACAACATGAATAAATACCGTGTTAAGTGAAACAAACTTTGTACAAATTAGTAGAGTCTGTGCTGTTCCACTTATAGTCTAGATTTTATGGTACTGAAGATTAAATTCAAAGTTCAAAGTCTCAGCATGCTAGGCAAGTGCTCAACCACTGGCCTACACTCCCAACTCCTTACTACAGCTTGTAAAAGACAAAATTAGAGTGATTGCAGTCAGATTTGTAGTTGATTGGGGTCACCAGTCAGCCAGAGGAATGGGAGAAAACTGTCTCCAAGGGCAGCGACAGGAATAATTTAGGGGATAATACAAATGTACAGTCTTGCTTGTGATGGTAATTATGAAATTGTGTATAGTTGCCCGAGCTCCAACTATAAACTTGACATGTATGAGTGCATTTCAGTGTAGATAAGCTGTGTTTCAAGAAACCAAGGTTAACATGGTGTGGGGTGAGGGAGCCTAGAAGAACGAAGGATAGAGAGGATTGCCTACACACTTAGCAAGGATGTGGGTATGTCTCACATGTAGCTAAGAGCGCTGCTGCTGCTTGATGCTGTTTCTCTCATTCCTGCTTTTCTTTTAGAACTCAAAGTTGAGATGGGGCCTCCTTGGAGGAGCTGGCTGGTCAGTAAGCTCTATTTTCCCAGGTGCTAAGTGGAGGTTTACAGCAAGTAATGGGGTGTGAAAATATTCACATAGACAAATCTAGGTTCTTTGTTCCCATGGATCCTTGGACACACATTGTTTCCCAGGAAACATCACTAGGTAGGGTGTTCACAGTGCAGGGTGGCAGGTACAGTGGGGGACATGACTCTGGGGTAGAGTGGAGAAAGCAACATGGTAAAAAAAAAAAATGCCCTGAAGTTCAACTGCAAATCAAAGTCAAACTCACGAGATTTCCCTACTCTCTGCACTTCCAATCCTAAGAGGTGTTTTGTTTTTATTTTTGTCATCAGTGCTATTGATCAAATCCAAAAACTCACATCTACTAACCTAGTGCACCAGAGCTCCAGCCTCAGTCTTTTGTTTCGTGAGACAGGGTCTTGTATGTGCCTCACACTGACTTGAACTGAAATCTTCCTGTCTCTGCCTCCCAAGTACAGGGATTACAGGCATACTCCACCTCACCTAGCTGAGTTTGTTTTTCAATCTCAGTTTCTTACATTATTTTTTGAGGAAGTAAGCCCTGTGAAGAAAAACAAACATGATTTACCCCCAACATGTTATTAAAAGAGCTTTCTCTTTTTATCTTACTGTTTCATGGTGGCACGAGTATTATACCACTCAAACACATAATGAAAACTGAAAAAAATAAAACATGAAAAATCTGTCAGTGAACAGCCACTTAATCTGAATGAAACTGGGTTAAAGTTCATAAAGCAACAAAACATTTATGGAAAACTGTGTACAGTGAGAACATTATACTATTCTTGACAGAAAAATTTAAAGACACAAATGTGTGAAAGATACCACAAGTTTATGGATCAGAAGAATCAGTACTCTTAATAAGTCAGTACTACCCAAATTGATCTATAAAATTCATTGCAATCCCTGTCAAAATTCAAATGACGTTTTGCAAAAGCAGAAAACTTATCATAGAATTCATATAGTCATTAATAGATTCAACAAATGCAAACCAATCTTCCTGATTTCAAAACTTATTACAGAGCTGCAATCGTCAAAGCCATGTATGAGTGACAAAATGACTCCTTAGGTGCTTACCACCGAGCCTCACAGCCGAGTTCTACCCCAGAGCCCATAGAGTGGAAGGAGAGAATCAACTCTGCAAACTTATTCTCTGACCTCCACACGAGGGCTATGGCGCGTGCGTAGGAGAGTATCCACAGGCACATGGAAATAGAATAAATTTTAAATTAAAAATAGATAAAGCAAGTGTCAATGAGGATGAGAAGAAATTAGAACTCGCCTGCCCGACTGATAGCATTGCAAAGGGTCACTGCTGCTGTAGAAAGCACTGTGCAGGTTGGTGCTTAAGACTAGTAAATAGTACACTTAAATGCTTATAATGGCCTATTTTTATATTATGTATATCTTACCAGAATTAGAACAACAGGAGTAAGCCTTCCCACGTAGGTGGAGCAGAAAAAACAAAAATCAGACTCAATGATTTCAATGTTCTCTGTGCTTTGTCTCTAAAGTAAAACTACTTTTCAAGGTCAGGTTTGGTCTAGGACAGAGGTTTCGCGTCCTACTTCAGAAGCAAAGCCTTGAGGTTGGGGGTGTGGCTCAGTTGGTCGAGTGCTCGCCAGCATTCACTAAGCCTAGATAGGATCCCAGCACCACATAACCCAAGCATGTTGATGCACACTTGTAATCCCAGAACTTGGAAGGTGAAGATGAAAAGATCATCAATTCAAAATCATTCTTGGCTATATAGCAAGTTTGAGATCTGCTAGAGGTATATTAGACATTGCTTCAAAAACCAAATAGGACCAGAAAGATGGCTAGCTGCAAAACCTGACCACCAGAGTTCAATCCCCAGAATACATGGGGTAGAAGGAGAGAAATGATCCCTATTAGGGGTCCTCTGACTTCTGTATTCATTCCCTGGCATGTCCCCACGTCTCTCCCAACAAGTAATATAGAACAAGGTTAAAAAAGAAAGCAGGCTTTGCATAAGAAACCAGGGGTAACTAAGAACAACTGGAAGCATGAGACATGCAAAAACACATATTGTGACCATACACATCTGGAATCCCAGCCCTTGGCAGGTAGACAGGAGGATGGCACATTTGAAGCCAGCTTCTGCTGGCTTCATATCAAGATCCTGTCTCACAAAATAAACCAAAACAAACAGAGTACATCCTTTTTGAAAGGAATGCTTCCCCACTGCTTCCTGCCAGGACTTCATGAGAACTGTCAGTAGGAGTTCCTTCTCCTCCCTAGGCCATGCCCCCTCCTCAGTGAACAAGCCCTTCATGCAGCAGAGCATAAAGATGAGATAGGATTACTTTAGAAGCCACTTCCTGAGGACCCCACCTTTAGGTGGGCAACTGGGGGAGAACCCATTGAGAGAGTACTCCAGATAGAGTGTGGTGGAGATGTTTCTTTTTCCACCTACACTCTCTGGGAATCTCTTCAAATAGACCATTGACCAATGGAGAACACATGCACCCCCACAAAGAAGCCTGTCAACCCTATGAGTCTCCAAGTGGGACTCTCCAGGAGTGGCTATTTGTGAACAGCATAGACTCTTGGCCCCTTTCCAAACTCCCTCCAGTTTCTGTTTGCTCTTAGGGAACAACATGTAAAGCCTCCAGCAGCAAGCAGTATTATGAATGACAGCTGTAGACCTCCCAGCAGAGCCTGGAACATCCTAGGGATATACATGGAAAACTGCTGGGACAAAGCCCCCCAAGTCTCCACCCCTTTCCTTACCCTTCCCCCAATGCACGTCTTGCACAAGCCCTGTCTTTCAACTGTGTTATTGTGACATAATTTCTAAATAGAAGAATAGTGGCACACACTTGTGATTCCAGCACTTAAATCTTGACACAGGAGGGTTGTTGTGAGATTGAGATCACTGTGCACTAATAACAGGTACCAGGCAAGCAAGTACTGCAAAGCAAGATCTTAATTCAATAATGATGATGATAATGAGCTATTGATTAAGTACTATGGAATTTACCCATGTTAAGTATTCAGTTAAATAGTATATTCACAGAACTATATAACATCTATTTCCAGAAATTTTCATTACCCCCTAACACAACCCGAGATCCACAATCCATTTCTCCCTTTTTACCCCTGAGAAACCCCTCTCTGTGGATTTGACTATTCTCGCATATATAGAATTGTGTATTTTCTAGGTTCATCTGTGTTGTAACATGAATCAATGCTTCATTCCTTTTTCTGATTGATTAGCATTCCATCATTTGTATATACATACCACCATTTTATGCATTCATTTGTGATGTGGCAGTCCCCTCTGTATGTTACTTATATTGGTTAATGAATAAAGAAACTGCCTTGGCCTGTTTACTAAGGAAGAACTTAGGTAGGTGGAGAAGACAGAACTGAATTCTAGGAGGAAGAAAGCAGAGTCGGGAGACGCCATGGACTTGCTACCGGAGATAGACATGTTGAGACTTTCCTGGTAGACCACAACCTCGTGGTAATATACAGATTAATAGAAATGGGTTAAATTAATATGTAAGAGTTAGCCAATAAGAAGTTAGAGCTAATGGGCCAAGCAGTGATTTAATTAATACAATTTCTGTGTGATTAATTCAGGGCTAAGCTACCCAGGCAGCCAGGACGAACAAGCAGCCTGGCTCTCGTGCAGCACATATGTTGCAGAAATTTGGATTGTTTGCACCATTTTATATTCTTATCAGCAATGGTAAGAGTTCTGTTGTTTCTGTGTGTTTGTCAATTGTCTTACAGCAATGTGTAAGAGTTCTTTGTGTTTCTGTTCAGGTTTTTAAATTATCTTTGAGAGAGCATCTCATGTGTCCTAGTTTGTACATAATCTTGCTATTTAGCTAAGAATAACTTTAAACTAATGATCCTTCTGCCTCTGCCTCTGAAGTGCTGGGAACACAGCTGTACTTCACCACACCTAGTTCTGATCTGTGCGTGTCAATGTGTATGCACATGGGTGTGCCTCTGTGTGGGTGTGTTTATGTGTATGCAGATGCATGTGGTGGAGGAATGGGTGTACATGTGTGTACGTACACAAGCTTATAGAACTTAAAGGATAACCTTTGGTTTCATTCTTCCAGTGCATCTGCTTTGTATTTTCTTTAATTACTTTTCTTGACAGTTTCATATAACATGTTTTCACATTTATCACCCTCCTCCAGCACTTCCCAGATCCAACCCTATTGCTTACCCACCCAACTTTGTGCCTTGTTTTCATAAATCAGTCAAGACCAATGTGTGCTGCTCAAATATTCTTGGATGTGTGATCTTTCACTGAAGAGTGGTCAACCTACCAAGTCTTACACTTTTAGACAAAACTGTTTTCTCTCTTTCCCACAGCTAGTAATTACTGATAGCTCCATATCTAGAGGTAGGATTGTGTTCCCAGCTCACCTCTTCATGCTGGAATTTGGTCTGGCTTGGGCTTGGACAGGTTTTGTTGCAATCATTGTGAATTCATATGTGCAGCTGCCTTGCTGTGTCCAAAAGATGTTTCCTTGTAGTTATCCACTGCCTCTAGCTCTTACCCTCTTTCCAAACCTTCTTCCTTGATGATCTTTGAATTTGGGATAGTGCTTCCCAGAGTTGAGGTGTTGAGAATGGATCCCATCCAGCAGTCCCAGAGTTGGCAGTGTGAACTACCTCTGCCATATTGAAAGCTGAGAGACAGAGCCAGCATCCGGGGCCATTGTGACCAAGCTGCTTGTCATTATAAAAGTGCTCCTGGTCAGAAAATTAATACAGATATGCATGCAATAAAGACGGATTCAGGTGGAAAAGACCTCTAAATGGGTCACAGTGTTGGATAAACATACATAGGCTTGAGAGAGAGAGAGGAAAAAGAATATAGACAGTTATAAAAGTAAGTAAATGGTTTTAAAAAATAAAACAAAGTCTTTAAAGAGACAGAGTACAGACAGTCATAAATTAAAGGAGTAAAGAAAAAATAAGCCATGTAAAGATGGAATATACACAGAGAATCTAGATTATGTATATTATTGTGTTTTCTTTAAATTTTTTTGATAGTGAATGAGCTAAGTACAGAGAGATATTTGATTCTGGAGGCTGTTAAGCTAAACCAATATATATATATTTGAAAGGTATCTTGACTTCAAAACTTGTTCTAAGGACGTGTTTCTCTGGAAAAGAGGTTCTGCTTTTGTTCCAAAGAGGATGAGAACTTGTGGATTCCTTCTAGGCTAATGTTTGATGGAACAAGACCCCTGAAAGGTCTCTTTGAACCCCCCAAATACTTCACCCAACACAAAGCAGTTTGGAAAGAACTACACCCAAATTCCCAAATATTGTTTATAAAAATGTGTTTACATTTAAAGGCAGATGTGCTATAGAGATGAATACTTGGTATTGGTATGGATCTTGGTTTATTGATACAAATTTAAGGTCAATTTTGTTATATGTATGTTTATGCTCTTGATTAAGGTATTGTGTTTGGGCAGCTCATTTAAAAATGCAATGTATAATTAAGAAATACAGGTTAATAGAGAGTCATCTACAATAGTCAAGTTTGTAGTCAGGTTAGTTAGGTTTTCTGGATGTACAGAGATATATTTCAGATGGCTAGGTATTCTTCAAACCTTTCAAAGACTAACGGAATATGGCATTTAAAATGTTTAAAAACTTAGGACTTTTCATGACAGTGAGACACATCTGCTCCTGGGAGCACAAATTACTTCAACCGGAAAATGGGCATCAAAGCGGTTCCTTATAGAGTTTCCTAGCCATTTGGGCTAGAAACTGCTCTTTCCTGGACTGCTTGATGTTATGCTGTATGAACTGGACATGCAGGACCTACAGAAAAACGACTGCTGAACTTGCCTAAAGGTGAGATGGTCCTTCAGGGTTTCTGCTTCATGAAAGAGTGTGCCAGACATTCTGCAGGACACATAAGAAAGTGACTGACAAACTGCCAACATAAGTGGAACTGTCTTTGAAATTTCCTGCTTTATGGAAAAGTCTACTGGATACTCTGGGCCTATAAGCAGAAGATGGATGCCCCAGTGTTACAGAAGAACTTTGGGTGACTGTCCAGGTAGCAAGATGTCTCTGTCAATTCTAGAGTTTTGAAAGTTGCTTATAATGCACTTTCTATTAACTTAGGTAATATTATATCCTTCTGGAGTCTTCAATGCAGTTGAAGAATAGATAGTAATAGTTATAGTTTTTCTTAGATATAATAAAAGATAAAGTAGATATAAATATTGTGACTGTAATTCTTGCTTAATACCTGTTTTGTTAATGTAATTTTACTATGTTAAAGTAAAAACCTTCCTTTTTATTTGGACAGAAAAGGGGAAATGGTGTGGGAAGTCCTTCTGTATATATGTTGCTTTTATTGGTTAATAAAGAAGCTGTTTCAGCCAGTGACTTAGCAGAATAGAGCAAGGCGGGAATTCTGAGCAGATATAGAAGGAAAGAAGGTGGAGTCAGAGAGAGTGTAGCCACAAAATGATAAAGACATCCTCAGGAGCGTGCTGGAACCTTGCCAGTAGGCCACAACCTCATGGTTAATTAACCATGTAGATTAATAGAGATGGGTTAATTTAAGATATAAGAGCTAGCTAGCAATACGCCTAAGTGATTGGCTAAGCTGTGTTTTAATTAATAGAGTTTCTGTGTGATTATTTCGGGTCTGGGCAGCCAGAAACCAACAACCCATCTCTGCCTACACTTTGTAGGTCAGGCAAGCCTTGAATTGTGTTTTTTCTGCCTCAACTTCCTAAGTGTAGTAGGGAGGAGAGGTCTGTGTTCCTGGTGCCTGGTTAGCTTATATCCGAAATAATTACACAGAAACTGTATTAATTAAATGACTGCCTGACCCATAAGCTCTAGCATCTTCTTGGCTAACTCTCACATATTTGTTTAACCCATCTCTATTAATGCGTATCGTCATTTGACTGTGGCTTACCGGCATGAGTCTAACCAGTATCCATCTTGGGCTGGAGCAGCATGGTGTCTGTCACTTGTACTACACCTTAAGTAACTGAAATTATAGCCAGTGCTATCAGCTGAGCAACTTTTGTTTCTTTTTATCTGTCCTATGCTCTATCCTTTAAAGGTAGATTAGTAAAGTGGCTAATGTGGTTTAAATGAGAATATCCAATATGGGCTCAAATGTTTGAATACTTGGTCCATGGTTGGTGATAATATTTTGGGAATGCTTAAGATGTGTGGCATTGCTGGAGGAAGTATTTCAAGGCATTACAGTTCCAAAAGCCATGTAGCACTCATAGCTTACTCTCTCTGCTTTCTGCTTGGGTTTTAGTATGTAAGCCCTCAGTCTTCTGCACCAGTTTCCATGATTACCCACATGATAAAAGTTTATCCTTCTGGATTAGAAGCCAAATAAATCCATCATTCTATAAATTATAGGGACGGTGTTTGATTACAGTATTAGAAAAGTAACTAAAGCAGTGCCCATACTTCTTTCATGGGCAAGGAAAAGCAAGCTTATAGAGGCTGTGAGAATCTTAAGATAATTGTGTTGTGATAAGTGGCACTGAGACTAGAGCCATTGCTTGTCAGCTGTAGACATAAACTCCTTCCTAAGTAGAACAGTTGTCTCTTTAAAAGAGACAATGAGTATGAATGAGTCAGTGAGTTACAGTGCCTGAATACTCAGTGCAGCAAACAACAGAATAGAAGTAAAATCCTCCACCAGCGACTTTGTGTGTATACTTAATAGCCATAAAATCAAGTGTAATTTTGTCATTGTGGAAATATTGAGTGAACTAGAGACCATCATGTCAAATGATATAAGCTACATACAGACAAATGCTTCATGATCTCACTTATCCATAGCATCTAAGAAAAGGTGAGCTCAGAGAAGTAGAGAGTTTATTCTGTGGGATGATGGAAATACTGGTCAAACACTCAGCATGCTAATATCTGCAAAAAGTTTTGAGATGAAGACATGCTATTTGACCCTTTTAGCTAAAAGTAGCTGCCAGATTTTGCCTATTCTAACAAGTGCATAGAGGTTTGCAACACTCAATATAACTGATATAAATATAATCCCCTCACAAACCACTGGAAGATAAATCTGCCTGAGGAGTTATTAGTCATGCACTCTCTACCAACCCTTGTCTGATGTCATGTAGATCCAAGGTAGATATGGGTCATTTCAAAACCTTCCCACATGCTACAGCTATTGTTGAGCAACACACTACTGTAATGACATGACCTCTCCATCTTGGTAAAAGAGCCACTCTGACAGCTGTTAAAGTCACAACTGTTTTATTATGCACAAAGACCCCACTATCACAAAGTATGCCTTCAGGGAGGGAAGTAAGTATAGTGATATTATTTTTACTTCTAGTATTGTTCAGTCAGTGAGTTACATTTGTTGTTGTTGTTGTTGTTGTTGTTTGAGACAGTCTTGCCCAGGCTAGTTTCAAACTTTTGATCCTCCTGCCTCAGCCTCCAGTGCTGAGGTTATGAGTATGTGCCACATCCACATCTTTTCATTCTTCAATTAAACTAAGCTAAAAACATTGCAACAATCAGTCATTGGTTCCCTTGATGTTTTAGACACAATATCTGGTGCCACAAGGAAACAGGCTTATGACTCAGACAAGATAAGCAAGGCAGGACTGATATACAAGGGCAATAAATGCTTAAACAAATTAACATGAAGTTGCTTCACGATTATCTTTACTGAGTGAATAGACATCCACCCTAACCTGTACCCACCTGTGGTAAGACACAAGTAATGAATGAACACAATTGATACAGAATTTGCCAAGTATCTCATTACAGTCCAGGCTGGAAGCCATAAAAGGAGGCGAACCCAGATGGTGATAGCAAGTAATCAGAACTCTGAGCTATGGAAGAAGTGAAAAGACATTCCTTAAAGCAGGAATAGTCGAGTTGATGTGGCAAATGCTCTAGATTGGAAATGCACAAGTTGCTATGGAACACAGGATGCACTGATAAAGTTCCTGGTGTGGTAGGGAAGAGTTAATAGTAACAGTGATTCCTGGGATGAGCTTTCACTAACAAGAACATTGGGAAATAGAAAGGGAGGAGGGTCACTCTAAAATGGAGCCAGCACAGGCTAAATTTATGTTGACCACAGAATATGTCCACATGAGGACATCTTTATCAGTACCCTAGAGGGAAGCTGATGCTGTCCCTCATCACTTGAACTTATGGTCTCCTATAAAGTCTTGGAATGATGTATGCAGGAAAGCATGGAGGGTACAGAGCAGTGAGCAAGTTGGGTTGGGAGTAAGAGGATTGGTACAGGAGAGTTGAAGGGAGATGCCTGAATTTCTTGGGACTTCCATAACAAAGTATTCCAAGTTGAGTGGCTTAAGACACAGAAATGAATCCTTTTGTAGTTGTAAAGGCTTGAAGTTGGAAGTGAGGGTATTAGTAGTGCCATTGTCCCTTCAAAGCTCCCTCTTGTATTTGAAATGTGTTTTTTATATTATGATGGACTGGACCCCTACCATCACACCTTAATGTTCTTGTGTGATCATGCGACTCTGGGTTTAAATTTCCCTCTTCCTGTGAAAGCATCTGTCATTTTGAATTATGACTTTACATTCACTTGGACATTAGGAAATAACTTATTTTCAAAGAAAGTCAAATTCACAGGTACTAAGGTTAAGATTTCTATATATTTTTGTAAAACGCAATTCAACCCTTAACAATGACATAGGAGACAGTTATAGCTGGGAAATAATGATACACTGAAGGTTTGGGGAAACTGCTACCAGCTGCTAAACTGAAGTATAACAAGACCTGTTTTGAAATGCTAACCCTGACAGCCCAGCCTTTCAATAGAGTACAATTAGACACAGTGATTTTTTTCCCTCTCACAGTTACAAAAACACCTTTTTAAAAACTGTGTTGTATTTGCCTTTTGCAAATCAAAGAAAGTAAAATATGCATACTGTAAACAATAGGATCCTGTGAGTTGAGAGGTTATTTCCTCACTTTGAAGCCATTTTCCTGACCCCATCTTGCAAGATAACAATTACTTTCTCTCTTAGAATCCATTTGTTGGTTGACTTTCAGCAAGCACTTGTATGTTAGAGTAAAATGCTGTCTAATTGAATGAAGTCAGTTCTACAGGTGACTGTCAATGCCTTGGTACTCTGTGTGATGCATCCCCCAATCTTAGCGATCTTGTTTGCCTTCAATTGTGACATTCAACAAGGTTTTGCATATGGTTCCTGGAACTCTAAGGTACAATAGTACCCCCAGGAAGGCTCTGGGATTACTGAGGGCTATGTGCCCATGACCAGTTTCTCTCAGCTAAGTAAAAGAAAGTCTGTTTGCGTGCTAGATGGAGTTCATTGTGCTCATTCATTTAGCAACTATTTAAACTACTATACCTAGAACTTCAAAACAGCAGTGAATGGTAGCAATGAAAGCCATTTTGAAAGTCATTTTTTTCAATCCACATTTTCCTGATGAATAATAATTGTGCGAGTTCATTTTCAGTTGCTATAATAAAATATCTGAAGTTTATGTACTTAACAAAAGAAAGGGTTTGTTATCGAGGCATGGTGGCGCACATCTGTAACCCCAGCACTCAGAAGGTAGAGACAGGAGGATCAGGAGTCCAGGCCAGTCAGTTCAAGGGTAACTGTGAGTATGCTATCAGAATTCTGGACAATGGAGGGGTAAGTTTACTCTCTTCTCCTCCTCTTCCTTTCTCAAGGCCAAGGTGTTTTATCCACAATGATTGCATCAATAGCTCTGGCCGTTTGTCTATGCTAACCAAACCAAGTTAGGCTAGGCAGCACACCTTTTGTGGGCAAACATTAATAAAAACAGTATCCCTCCATCTCCTCTAATGTGTTTTCTGAACTCCTCTGGCTACAGTCTCTAGAGGCCTGTGGGACTGGAGTGTAGCCAAGAGTTGTGGTCATTTCAAGGACAGGAGCTACTATGGGGCTATGGAAATTCTTTTGATAACTCTATGTCAGTGAAGCACAAAGAAGGGTAATTGTGTGAACAAAGTACATTGTCCCAAATTCTATCCCAGCCGGTCTTAGAGCTATTTGTTGGTCCTATCTTGCCAAGGTTGCCCATTTTCTGGAACTTTAGCTTAGCTTATCTTTCCACATATAATAATCTTATTGATTCCTTGCAGTTGCCCTGAAAAACTCAGACAACAAGTGTATCCATTTCAGAGATGAGAAAATGAAGGTGCCGAGATATATAGCAACTTTCCCAACATCCCATAGCTTTTAAGTTTCTCAGAGATTTGAACCTAGGGCTATTGGACTACAAAGCCTTTATGGTTGGTTGTTCTTTGCCCACTATGTCCCATTTACAGCTGTGTTTTGCAGACTCCCCTATGACCCCAGCCCATACCCAGCAGCTGCTTGTTCTTTGCATTCACTACTGCTTCTAAGACCAATGGACTGCTTCTCAGGACTCCAATTCCTACAGGAAACTGAGACATTGAAAAGAAGGTCTTGGTCCCACAATCCCTGGGGCTGCCTGTCCCAGGAGGGCATTATACCTTAAAATGATTTCCTTAAATGCCCCCAAACGTTATATAGATTTACTAATGGGCTAAGGATGTAGCTCAATTGGTAGGGTGCTTGCCTAACTTGCACAAAACCTTGGGAGCACGGTGATGCATGCTGCTTGTAATTCCAGTGCTCGGGAGATGGATATGGGAAGATAAAGTTTATCCTTGGCTACATAGCAAGTTCAAGACCAGCCTGGGCTACATGAGATCTGGAGTCAAATTAACTTTCAAAAATAAATTCTGAGCAGGTAGTGCTCACCTTCAATCCCAGTACTTAAGAGGCAGAGGCAGGTGGATCTCTGTGAGTCGGAGGCCAGCCTTGTCTACAGCATGAATTTAGGACATCTAGGGCTGTACACAGAGAAACCCTTTTTCAAAAACCAAAATAAATAAATAGATAAGTAAATAAATAAATAAGCAAATAAATAATGAGCAACTGAATAAATAAATAAGCAAATAAATATAAATGCTGATTTGGTAATTCTAGGTGTTAGAGGGCTATTAGATATGGGATGTGGAGGCTTAAATGTGGTGGACAAATGATCAGCCCTCTGTAGAGATGCTCAGATGTGAGTGAATTTACAATGTTATCTGTTCAGTTTATGTTTCTTAGAAAAGGCTGGCAGAGTTTCTTCCAGACATAATGAGGTGTGGTAACTCAGACTGAGGCAGCTGTTCCTGAGGGTCATGCTTGCTCCTCTGGCACCTTGAGTTTCTGTGTTAGTTGAACCCCTTCAGGATTTGTCCCTCTGCTGACCCCTGGCCAGGTTCTAGATCCTGCCTTTCTCTGCTTTACCCTAGGAATCTTCACTGCCTCATCTTTATGGGGAGGCAAGTAGCTTGCCCGTACCATGATACATTCCACCACCTCTGAGAGCTCTCAGGCCACTGCTCCTGAAAGTTAGCTCTTACACGCTTCCTATGTCGATTCCTTAGCCTTGAGGAAAGGAATGCAATTTAACTGTCCCATTTAGGACTGAGAGCCTCTCAGTCTCTTATTCTCTGCATACTGACAACTTGTGGGTTTTTGTATTAATTACTATCCGCTATTAAGAGGCTTTTTGATGAGAGTACAGCAATAAGTAATTAGAAATTGTTTTAGTGCTGTATCCATTTAGCAGTGTAATAATAGTAGGGTTTCCCTTAAACTGTGGGTTCTCATAAAGCAGACCTTAAAATCAATTGTTAAAAGTGGTTGGTTACTCCCATGGCATCTGTACCACTCTTGCACTAGTGGGCGTATCTTGCCAGATAAATCTTTATTATAGCTAGAAGGTTTCACAGCTGGTGAGATCAATGAGTACTTTTCTTCTCTAGTAGCATATGTAGCTTCTTCTACCACTACAAACACTAGCCAGGAAGAATGAAGATTTCACTTGAGTAACAGCTAAATTTCTTTCTATTTTTGAGACAGATTTTGCTGTGCAGCCTGGGCTAGTACCAAACTTTCAACAATCCTCCTGCTCCTCCTGAGCCCTGGAATTACAAGCATGCATTTCTACACCTGGCCTTGAGCCCCTTTGCTCTCCCTGCTTTTATCAAACAGGCTGACCCCTTCGTCAGGCTTGAGCAAAGAATAGGTTGGACACCAATTGCTAACTAAGGAATTCCAGGTACTTTTTATCTGAGAAAACCTGGTAAATAGGGTACGACTGTTGCCAAACAAGTTCACCTTAGCCTATTTTATCCTACTTTTAGCCTACTTTGTCCACAAAACTTCCATAATTAAAAAAAATTAAAAAATGCATACCAAGTTACATTTGAATATCATATAAACAAACATACTTTTAAGTGTAAGTATGTCCTGTACAATGTTTGGACTGTACTTTTTTACCCAAGCTGTCTTACTGGTTGTAATTCAGATGTAACTGGGCCTCATGTGTTTAATCTGGCACCTATCTTCCCACACCCAATGTAAGGATTCCTGGGATAGACAACAAGTTAAAGCCCAGCTGGGCAAGAGACCAATGAACTAACTGACTGTAGGTTGTAGGTTGTGTTACAGCTGTGGAGCTGCAGAGATATCCTGGCTTTTCAGGAAGCCAGACTATACTTAGAGCTGCAATAGGACAGCTTGGGGGAGGGTAGAGCCACAGTAGGACAGCTTGGGGGAGGGTAGAGCCTCAATAGGACAGCTCTGGAGGCTGGAGCTGCAATAGAACAGCTCAGCTCTGGAGGAAAGGTGTCCTGATTATCAGGAAGCCAGGATACCTGAAGCTGGGGTACAGTGGGGGATGGTCTCCTAAGAGACATCCCTGCCAGGTTCTTCTATTTTGCTCACCAAAGACTCTTTTGAGAAAGATATTTATTTGGGAAGGAGGAGTTCTGGAGAGTGGCCACCTCTGCCAGGGAGGGATAAATGGCAGCCTCTAACTGAACAAGCAGAGAGGCTTATTATAGGGCTTCTTAGGCTGGCCTTTTCCTGTGGAGAAGAGGGATTGGTTAGTTTTCCCTGCTCAGGGACTGGTTAGTTTAGTTGGTCAGGAGAAGAGATAACTGTGATTTCATGATTAAATTGTATTTCTTTCACTGGTTCTTTTTAGCCATTTGACTCGAATCTTAGGACCAGGGCATATTTCTTTTACCGGCTCTGGATTATAGGGACAAAGTGTGTTTCTTTGGCACTGGTTTCAGAGTCAGGACACATGTCTTTCTTTAGTTCTGGGTTCAGGGATAAAGATGGTTCTTTCCCTGGGCCAGGTCTTAGATCCAGGCTGTGTTTCTTTCACTGGCTCTGGGTTCAGAGTCAGGGTGCTCAGTGATTGGTTTTACCCTACAGTGGTGGCAGATTGGAGAAGAAGCTCAGCCCTTCTCCAATCTCATGCTCTGTAGAATGCTCAGACGGTGTAGTTCTCCATGTTCACACCCATGCTTAAGGCACACCCTTTACTATCTTCCACTGTAATTATGGGTTTTGATGTTTTACTTTCCATGGAGCTTCGAGCATCTCAAATGCTGGGGCCGGGACTGATAAATTCTTAGTCTTTACCTTGTGCATGATATAAATGGGGAAAAGTTGGAAATGTTCTTTTTTCTTGTTTATGTGTTGGTTTTATGTATTTATTTGAGACAGAATTTCATGGTCTTGAACTTGATGTAGCCCAGGATGACCTTGAACTTCTGAAATCTTGCCTTTACTTCCTGAGTGCTGGGATAGCAGGTGTGTATTACCATAATCAGATTTATACAGTGCTATGGGTCAAACCCAGGGCTCCATTTATGCTAAGTAAACACTCTATTAACTGAGCTACATACCCAGAAATATCTTAGTGAACAAACACATGCATAAATAAGTAAATGAATGCCTCAAATTGTGTAAGTTTAAAGGGGCTGATTTGTGAAAGGAAGGCCTGGCTGGCCTTGGTGCATACTAGAAGGCTGGGTCTCTACCAATAGGGATCTTAACCTCTTTTGCTCCCTGCTTTTAGTGGACATGTGGGCCATGCAACCAGCAGTTGCATCCACAGCTGATCAATATTCTATTATATTTCCCACAATAATCTCTTTTCCCACCTTCACTAGCATTTCAGAGGCTCTTTGTCCTCATCTGCCACTGTACTGCCAGGCTGGTGGACAGTGAGTAGGGGAAGGGCAAGGCAGCCAGCAGGAGAGAGTTTCATTTTCTGTCAGAGATGACTACAAGATTAGCTGAGATAGAGGAGAGATGGGCTCACTTAAAAAGGAAGCAAGTTATAACCTAGGCTTACAGCCAAATGGAGCAAATGACTGGGTTGGGAAAGGAAGGGAAGGTGTAACTGTGAAGAAGTTTGGGATGGGGCAGGGTAGGGAAAGTGGCTAGAGTCCAGGTTCCCCACCCTCTACCATATGGACAGGATGGGAGGGACACTGACCTGGAGCTGAGAATGGGGAGGGCATAGGGACTGTAAGAACTTCAGTACCCCAAATGCAGCAGGGGCTCTGTGACCAGCTGAGGAAGTTGTGAGATACACAATCAAGGAACAGAATGACCTAGGCGTCTCCAGTGCCACTTAAATACCAAAGAATTTGAGAGCTCCCTGATGACCCCTGCATGAGAGGGAGGTCTCTGCCCTCCCCCTGGAACTCATCTGGCACAAATCACTGTAGATGGAGCCCACTTGTTCGTTTCCTGGCCACCCAGGCCCAAAATAATCATGCAGAAACTATATTAATTACAACACTCCTTGGACTATTAGCTTAGGCTTCTTATTAACTAACTCTTACATCTTAAATTAACCTATTTCTATTATTCTGTGAATCACCACAAGGCTGTGGCTTACCGGGTAACGTTCCAGCATCTGTCTCCTTCAGCAGTTATATGGCGTCTCTTTGACTCCGCCTACTTTCTCTCTGTATCTCTGTTTGGATTTCCCACCTGGCTTTATTTTGCCCTACCCTTGGCCCAAGGTAGCTTTGTTGTTGGAGGTTTCTTGATTGGCATGCCAACGTGGGGCAGCTAAATCCACATAAAACCTGAACTTGGAAAGGAATTCTAGACACACACACAAAAATAGTTTAGCTGCATTATTTTCTCATGGGCTCTGTTTGCTGGTGGCAAACAGGGGCGCCACCACTCTTTTAAGAGAGGTCTTCCTGATCAGTATTAGCAGCAAAAAAAACTTTGTGGTTTCAAAACGGCAGCTTCCTGTTTGTGCTGGTTTCAGGAACAGCTCTGGCTCTTTCAGGAGGCCAAGCACTTAAATGGGGTCTGTGAGCAGTGTGTTAAAAACTGCTTAATGGTGCAACATAGATATGCTGCATACCTGTAACTGGGGTAGTGTGCATGGTTTGCAGAGGTGGTGAACATGCCTCTGCCATGTTGGACTGGGCAGAGCCAAAAGGCAAAGCAGCCTTAGTCCTAGCCATGCCGCTTAGCATTTTAAGAAGTAATCCTGGTCAGAAAAGGGTTACAGATACACAATAAAGACAGATTCAGATGGAAAAGACCTGTAAATGGGTCATGGTGTTGAATAAATGCACATAGGCTTGGGAGAGAAAAGAAAAGAATATAGACAGTTATAAAAAGAAGTAAGTGTTTTTTTTTAAAACAAATTCTATAAAGAGACACAGTACAGAGAGTCATGGATTAAAGAAGTAAATAAAAATAAGCCACATAAAGATGGAATGTATACAGAGAGACTGTATTATGTATATACTATTGTGTTTTCTTTGAAATTTTTGACTGTGAATGAGCTAAGTACAGAGAGACATTTCATTGTATGAGCTGCTAAGCTAAACCAACATATATACTTTAAAGGTATCACGACTTCAAAATTTGGGTCTAAGGATATGTTGCTTTGGAAAAGAGGTTCTGCTTTTGTTTCCACAGAAGATGAGAACCTGTGGATTCCTTCCAGACTAATGTGGTTTGATGGAACAAGACCCATTGAAGGTCTCCATAAATACCTAAAATTACTTTGCCCAACAAAAAGCAGGAAGCAGTTTGGAGAGAACTACGCCATAATTTCCAAATATTGTTTATAAATATTTGTTTACATTTAAAGGCAGATATGCTATAGAAATGAATACTTTGCATTGGTATAGATCTTGGTTTTTGATACAAATTTAAGGTCAATTTTGTTATATGTATATCTCTGCTCTTGATTAAGGTATTGCACATCTCATTTAAAAATGTAATGTATAATTAATAAATACAGGTTAATAGATAATCATCTATATAGTCAAGCTTGTAGTCATGTTAGTTAGGTTTTCTAGATGTACAGAGATATATTTCAGATGGCTAGATATTCTTCAAAACTTTCAAAGATTAATGGAATATGGCATTTAAAATGTTTAAGAAATTAGGACTTTTAATGACAATAAGATACATATGCTCCCGGCAGAACCAATTACTTCAAGAGGAAGATGGGTATTGAAGAGGCTCTTTATGGAGTTTGCCAGCCATTTGGGCAAGAAACTGCTCTTGCCTGGACTGCTTGATGTTATGCTGTATGAGCTGGACATGCAGGACCCACAGAAAAATGACTGCTGAATTTGCCTAAAGGTAAGATGGTTCTTCAGGGGTCCCTGCTTCATGAAAGAGTCTGCCAGACATTCTGCAGGACACAGAAGAAAGTGACTGATAAACTGCCAATATAGGTGGAACTGTCTTTGAAATTTCCTGCTTCATGGAAAAGTCTGCCAGATACTATGGGCCTGTAGGCCGAAGATGGGTGGTCCAATGTTACAAAAGAACTTTGGGTGACTGTCCAAGCAGCAAGACGTTTCTGTCATTTCTAGAGTTTTGGAAGTTGCTTACAATGCACTTCCTGTTTACTTAGGTAATATTATATCCTTCTGGAGTCTTTGATGCAGTTGAAGAATAGATAGTAATAGTTATAGTTTTCTTAGCTATGATAAAAGATGAAGTAGATATAAATATTGTAACTGTAATTCTTGCTTGATACTTGTTTTGTTAATGTAATTTTACTATGTTAAAATTAAAACCTTTCTTTTTATTTGAACAGAAAGGGGAAATGGTGTGGGAAGTCCTTCTGTCTATGTGTTGCTTTTATTGGTTAATAAATAAACAAGCTGTTTTTGGCGAATGACTTAACAGAATATATACAGGCTGGGAAAGATACATAGAGAGAGTAGGTGGAGTCAATGAGAAGCCATGTAGCCCCAGAGGAGACAGACAAGCTGGAACCGCAGGAGACAGACAAGCTGGAACTTTACCCTGTAAGCCACAGCCACATGGAGATACACAAAATAATAGAAATGTGTTAATTTGAGATATAGGAGCTAGTAAGAACTATGTTTAAGCTATTGGCCAAACAGTATTGCAATTAGTGTAGTTTCTGAGTGATTATTTCGAGTCAGGGTGGCTGGGAATGAATGAGCAGTCTCCAACAACACAGCTTCTTTATTAACCAATGGTAATTAAGCATATTCACAGCATACAGAAGTGAATCCCACATCAATCCATAGAGTTGGAGGTCCTAGTTTTTTGTTGGCTGCTGTGTGGGAGCCCAAAGGGTAATGACTTCAAGGAACCTGGTTGGGACTTCTCAGCACGGAAGGTGACTTCTGGGATGGAAACCTATTTTGCTTAGTTTGCCACCAGCAAAGGCTTGTGTTTCTCCTTTTTCAGGAGGACTGATGAACAGCCACCAGCCTCAAAGGCTATCCTTGTGTTGTGACAGATACCAGCTTCCTCAGCACATGCCCTGTCCAGATGCCTAGAGCCAGAGAATATGATTAGTGAGGAAATCCGGGGCCATTAACCATCCACACACTATCATTTCATCACCCTTAGACTCACCTATGCCCAGCCCATGAACTCACTGATTCAAAATACTAAGGAAGTGTGTGTTGCTGAAGAAATGAATAGGTGGACAAATGAAGCTTAGCAGTTGGTTCTGGGTGATATCTGATTCTTTTAGGACATCTGAGCATAGGTCCCCAGTATGTAGGGCCATACAAGAGGAAGCTTTATCTTCTACTGAAAAATGAGGTAACTAAGTCAAGGTACTACAGGGCCTCCTTTGGGGTAATGTCTGAACAATGTGATAAAACAAACATCCTACTTGGCCAGATGCTCATCCTTCTAGCACTGTGGGGCTGTGAGCATGGCTTCTGTGCTGGTCACACTAGCAGCTAGCTCTACCCTATTCGTCCTCACCTAGCTGCCTCACAGATTCATCAGTTCTGTAAACTTAGCTGTCTGGGTCTCCTGCTTCCTTGCACCAATGACAGTGGACTCCTTCCTTCCGGAGATTTCCCCAAAGTCTTGTGTTATACGTTCAAACTCTGGGCATCTCCTATTTCCTGGAATCTGAGAAACCTGTGTGCAAAGCCTGTTGTAGAATACTCTCCTACTCCCCCTCATCAGAACACCTCTGACTACTTGCAAGCAACCCTCCAGCTGCAACTCACTGACTGGATTTGCTCACAGAAGGAGGGGTAGACTGACCTGAGATCGCAGGTGCTCCCGTCCTCACTTGCTGATCAGGAGATGCTAGAGTATACAGACTAGGGGAGATGAAAGGAAGGGAAGAGTTTCTGGAGGTGTTGCTGCCTGCTTAGTGGTCATCCAAGCTCTTGTAAGTAAACACTCATTCACTCTCTGAGTAAGCCCAATAAAGGAATTGGTCCCCCAAACTGGATTTTGGTGGAATTATGCTTTCTTTGGGAGACTCCATAACGAGGGTGGATTTTTTTTTATATCTATGCAGGTAAAGAGTTCCTATAGAAAACTCACATGCCTTTCTAACTTATCCTATTAATTACTACTCCCTTACTGTGATAGAGCACCATGACTAAAAGCACATTAAGCAAGAGTTCTTTTTTTTTTTTTTTTTTTTTTGACTTACGGTTCCAGAGGGATAGTGTTCATTATGGTGGAAAAAGCACGACAACAGTCAGTGAAAACATGGAGGCAGGAGCAGGAAGATGAATGATCACAGTTTTCTCCATACATCAGAAGCAGAGTGAAAACAGAAAGTTGGGCCAGCCTATAAAACCTTAAAAATTAACCCCAGTGATATACTTCCGCCAATAAAGTTCCACCTCCTAAAGATTCCATAATTTTCCCACACAGCACCACCAACTGAGGACTTAGAGTTCCGACTTTTGAGCTGGTGAGGGGTTTTTCTTATTCAAGCTAGTGCCCTTTTATGTTATGCTTGAACTCCTTTGTTGGTATCTGTAAAATAGGAAGACGTAAATGGCCATGGGGAACTGAGACCTGTGTGCGATGGCGATGGCGTGTACTAAGTGTCTGGCACAAAAGTGATTCCTGCATAACAAAGGCAGATCACCTGCTCCGGGAGGACAGTGGAGGGTATCTTCGCGCACTACTGTGCCCCTGCCTGGTGCTCTACAGCTAGCCTGGTGCACGGTGGACAGTAGGAAACCCTGTTAAGTGAGCTGCTGATGTGGGGCTATGCTCCACTAGGAGTGTTCCCCAAACTTGACAGGGCTGAGCTTAAAGGCTTCAGATAAGCTGGGCAGTGGTTCGGAAAGTACCCACCACCAAGGCCAGTTGCTTTCAGAACTGGTGTGCAGAGGGATCCATCCTATCAGCTGCCTTCCTGGCCCAGTACTGAGAAGATCCTGTGTTCCTGGCTGCCTCCTTGTTTCAGCAATTTCAGCAGAGTTGGACTGAACTCAGACAGACTTTGCCCCCTACCCCGCAATTTGCCTAGTAACCCACATTTGTGGCCAGACATTGGTCTAACTAGCCCTGTGTTGGCTGGGGCTAGTGTTTTCAGCATTAGCAAATATGGCTACAGGGTACAAGTTCAATATGAAGCTCTGCTAAACAACAAATAGTTTTAAGTTTAAGTATGCTCATGAAATCTTTGGAACATGCATACATTACAAGATTATCCATTGTTTATCTAAAAAAATCCAAGTATAACCAACCTCCTGCCTTTTTTCTGGCAAGCCTATCTGGAGCTTCTCTAGTTGCTAGAGACTGAAGGAGAATAAACCTGACTGTAGAGCAGGAGAAACTGCTGCCACCAAAACCAATTTGAATTGTCAAAACCATGACATTAGTTATTGTTTTCTTCGCATGTCAAACAAGCATTCCAAGTCACTCAGAAGAAACCTGAGAGGTGGATTTCAGCTCTCTGGCTTGCCTCATACTACTGAGCCTGAATATGCTTTGATTCTCTTCAATGCCTCTGTGAGTACTTGGTGCCCACTACTCTGCATTCTTTTTGGGTGAGATATGTAGGGGCCATTTGCCTCTCCAGAAGGTACTGTTTCACTGGACAACTTGCATGCTTCCAGTTTAAAGACTAATTAGTTATGACACCTGAGCTGCAGAGCAAGGAAGGAAGAGATAAGATTGCTAATACATAGTTCAACACCTCTATGAGAATTTTTTGCATTACACAGCCTCTAACTTTCACAGTAACTCTGATAGAACATGTTAGTATTATCATTTTAAAGATGGGGAAACTGAAGCTCCCACAGCGAAAATTCTTGAAAAGTGAAGCTCATATCTAAACTCTGTTCTCAAAATTCCAGTGCCCCCAAACTGCCCTTACTCTGTTCTGTGAGGCTTGTGCCAGAGGGATTGCTGTCTTTCTGCTCTGGGCCTCAGTTTCCCCATTCATTCATTGAAGAGGATTGAAGAAGTGATCCTTGGGGGTTATGCACTCATGCCTTCTCCCTTCTCTTTCTTCCCTCAATGCTGGCCCATTCTTCATGACTTAGCTCAGGGATCTATGATCCTTCTTCCCTGCCCTTGGGGTTCTGGGAAAATTCAGCACATCCTTATGGGTTCCCTATCCTTTTTAGAATGGTGTTTTGCTGCTGTCTCCCTGACCTGGCTGGAGAAACTCCCACTCTGTTGCATCCTTTCTACCCATGGTGCTCTTCTCCCATCTCTTTGCACCCCTCACTCATTACTTCCAAGCCTCTGCTTCAATGTCACTTCCTTGTGAGGCCTTTGTTGACCTCCCTGAGTTAAAACTGACCCCTCAAGTGATGCATTTACTTTGCATTAAAATGAAATTCACAGAATACAAAATCAACTATTTAAATATATATATCGTGTTGGCATTTGGTACTTTTACAAAGCTGTGCAGCTATCACTTTGATCTAGTTCCAAGACATTTTTATCTTTTCAAAATGAGACCCACACCCATTAAGCAGGCACTCCATATTCCTTAGTACTCCAGTCTCTGGCACCCTCTAAGATGCCCTCTGTTTCTATGGAAATCACACATAAATGAATTCATGTATTAGACTGTCTTTTGTCTGGCCGTTTCTGCTTAGTATAATGCTTTAAAGGGCCAATTGAGTTGGATTAGGCACCAAATGTTCATTTCTTTTTCTAGCTGAATATTATATTATTGTATAGATGGACCACATTTTGTGCATTCACCAGTTGCTGGAGATTTGGATTTTTTAACCTCTTGCCTATTCTACTATGAATGCTATTGATATGAACATGGGTATAGAAGTTCTGGTGTGAACATAATTTTTCAGTTACTTTGGGTATATACCTAAGAGATGAATGGTCACATCAGGTGATGACTCAATCCTCACCTTATTGAACAATGACCCAAACATTTTCTACTGTGGCTGCACACTTTTTCCTTCCTCACAGAATTTCACTGTTCCAGTCACTTTGCGCCTTTCAATATCATCTGCTATTCTTATTACGCAGTCAAGTAGGTATACTGTGCTACCACATCGTGGCATTATTTTTGGGGGGAGAAGTTTCCTCCTTGAATGATGGCTCATTCAAGTGATCATGATGTCAGAGGTCTCATCTGGCTGTTCTGAGTTCTATCTTCAGTGTCTAGCTCCTCCTCATATGGAGACAAAGTTGATGTCTCAGTAAACATATTCTTACTGAATGAATCCTTGTCTCCCAGGCCAGGGCTTGCCACAGTGAAGGTCCAGAGTGGCTATGTGTTACATATTTTTGGCTCAGTGGCCTTAGGACACAGTCCAGCATCAAAGGGTGAAAAGTTATCAGGGTCATCCAAGTGGTAGAACCCAAGCCATGTGGGTTCTGCCTCTGCATAGCACACCTTTTCCCAAGAGACTCAGACAGGAGATCTCCCCATGAGAAGGGTATTTAATCTCAGTGGCATTCAAGCAGTGCCTTCCTCTACTGCCCCTTTGGATCTGGAGACTCTGGAAACTGAATCTCTTCAGATGTAGCTTCTGGCAATTGGCATCTATTGCACGCAGCCTCAGAGGTGAGGAGATCCATTCACTGCCTGCTGGGGAAAGAGAAATCTTGATGGGAACACATGACATGTAGGTTTCTAGCATATCCTTTGCGGTTCTTTTAGGATGGGTCGTTGTGGGGCTTGAAGGATGCAGATCCTGGCCCTCACTCCTTGACATTGGTCACAGGCATTGGCACACATTCTGGTTTTGTCCCCCAGGACAGCCAACAGAGAACTCTTTAATGCTTTCTCAAAAAGTTAAGCATAGAAATACCATATGGCCCAGAAATTCCACCCTTTAGAATAAACGCCAAAGAACTGAAGCATGTGTTCAGTTCAAAACATCAATGTCCATAGCAGCACTATTTACAACTACCAAGAGGTGGTAAAAACACAAATGACTAACAAACAGACGAATGGAAAAAATACACTATTGCCACACACCAGACTATTATTCAGCAATAGAAAGGCTTGCTGCAATGATCTGTGTAGTAATGAGGGGCTCGGGCTGCGTTCCCGGCGCCGGGCCCCTTGTTTTGTCCCACCCGGCTCCCGGTGCGTACCCGAAATAATTACATGGAAACTGTATTCATTGAAATACTGCCTGGCCCATTAGCTCTAGCCTCTTATTGGCTAACTCTCACATATTTGTTTAACCCATTTCTAATAATCTGTGTGTCGCCACTGGTCGTGGCTTACCGGGAAAGATTCAGCATCTCTGACCTGGCAGGCTTCATGGCGGCAGCTTTCTCTAACTCTGTCCCCTTCCCAGCATTCTGTTCTCTTTATCCTGTCTATCTAAGTCCTGCCCTATCAGAAGGCCAAGGCAGTTTCATTATTAACCAATAAAAGCAACCCAAATACAGAAGGACCCTCCTACACCAGATCTGTAACTATAATATGGATCCTGTGCTATTAGTTTTTGCTTATACAAGATACAGTCATCTGGGAAGAGGGAACCTTAACAGGGGAATTGCCTCCATGAGCTCGATCTGTGGGAAAGTTTGGGGGGCATTTTCCTGATTAATGATTGATGTGGGTGAGTTCAGTACACTCTAGATGGTCCTAGATAGCATAAGAAAGAAAACTGAGCCAGTAGGCAAGCCATTATGATCAAGCTGGTAAAGCAGTGTTCCTTCATGGCTTCTGCTTCATTTCCTGCCTCTAGCTTCCTATTTTGAGTTCCTGCCTTGGCTTTCATTAGTCATGGGCCATGATATGGAAGTGTAAGCTAAATAAACCCTTTTGTTCCCGAGGTTTTTTTTTGGTCAGTGTTTTATCACAGAAACAGAAAAGCAAACTAGAACAATTCATGACACTCAGGACAGCATCCTATCTAACAGAATCTAGATACAAAAAGTGACATTATATATAATTCCACTTACAGGAAATGTCCAGAATGGGACATCTATAGAAGTAGAAAGCAGATTAGTGGTTGCCAAGAGCTGGAGGGGGAGATGCTAGGTAGCTGCAAGGTGGGGGCAGGGTGTCCTTTTGACTGATGGAACTGTTTCACTACCAAGTAGACATGTTTTTTGCACAGTGCTGTATTTGTACTCAATGCCACCAAATTAAACACTTTAAATGGTTAATTTTATGCTGTGTGGATTTACTTCCTTTTAAAAGACAGACCTCTATACCTAATGCCCACTTTGGCCTTAGGATCAAACGCCCTCATTAAGGATCAGTTTCAGGCAAATGCAGAAAATGGCAGGTAGGTTCATGCCAGGAATTACTGGGCTTTGGCACAAGTGTCCACTCAGTTTACATAAGACCCCAATGTTCTGTTCTAGTACCTTCAATTAGCATTTTCCCCTTGAGATGAATAGCCAAATTAGTAGCATTGTTTGTATCCATCCTGAGTCAGTCTCCAGAAATGATGTAATGAGATATTCCTATGTTTTTTCACATCTGGATGGCCCCTGAGAGACCTCTAGGGCTGCACTGAGCCAAAGTGTGGTGTTTTGCAGCAAAAAGCAGCAATTGACAGCTCTTTTGGAAGATGGGTTTTGTCACTCCAGAAAGGACTCTTTTCTTTAGGTCTGCAGTGCAGAGAGTTGTCCACAAGCTTGGTCTGGTCTAGGAGGTGATATTCAGGTGAGTCATGCCTCTACAATCAGTATGGTTGTTCACTAAGGCTTCTGTAAAATGCTGAAGACCTCAAAAAGAGCAACTAGGCTTTAGGGGTCAGCCCTCATCCCAGAGAATGTCGTAGAGCTTCATGCTGGCCATGAAAACACCTTCGTTATGAACCAGATCCCAGCAGGATCTTCAGGAAAGACTTGAAGCTAAAGTCTCACAAAGCTAGGCTGCTGTTTTTGTATTGCTGGGTCCTAACATCTTCCTTGGGGGAGGGGGTGAAAGGTGCAAAGTCAATGACCACAGAATCAGGTAGAAGGTTTACAGCAGACTCATTTATTTAACAGCAAGGAAAACCTTAGATGCCCTCCCATCACCTTATAAACTTATATACACCTCCATCCCAGGCATTCTGATATGTTGACAGTTGACATTTCATGCTTGTCTGTCATTGGCTAGGCATGGTCAGGACCTCTGACAGTACCTGTTGGTAGGTACTCAGGAAACACTGCTTGGTGGCTCCTACATATCCACCCATTTTTTATTTATTAAATAGGGGGTGCTCAGTGGGAGCCAGAGTTCTTTGCTCAGGCCTTGTTGAGCCCACCTCAGGAGGGTTCAGCAACTGGACTGTGCCTGTCTTAGATTGGCCTGCTGAACAAGCTCGAACCCATCTTTGACTACAGGAGCATTCATTCCTGGAGAGCTGCCAGGGTGGGGGGTACTAGGTAACAAGAACCTTTTGAATTACAAATAACCATGCATGCATAACCTCCTGTGGAGGACTGTGAGGAGGATGCCTAAGAGCCATTAATACCTGAAAAGTTGCCTTAGTTGCTGTCTACTGGTGTTGGATCTGCTGCATGAGACATTTAAGGAGAATAACAGCTAGCAAAACCACCTCACCAATTAATGCATATGTGAGCATCCAGGAGGGATGCAATAGCATTTTTATATTATGCCAACCTTTTTTTTTTAAATGAGTAATCAAAGGCTATAACCTCTGCTATGTAGTAGGGAGGAGAGGGCTGCATTCCCGGTGCCCGGTTAGCTTATGCCCGAAATAATTACACAGAAACTGTATTCATTTAATTACTGCCTGGCCCATTAGTTCTAGCCCCTTATTGGCTCTCACATATTCGTTTAATCCATTTCTAATAATCCGTGTGTCACCACGAGTCATGGTTTACCAGGAAAGATTCAGCGTGTCTGACCTGGGAGCTTTATAGCGGGCAGCTCTCTCTCACTCTGTCCCCTTCCCTCCGCCCCCCCATCCCCGTCTATCTAAGTCCTGCCCTATCAAAAGGCCAAGGCAGTTTCTTTATTAACCAATGAAAGCAACCCAAATACAGAAGGACCCTCCTACACCATTTTCCCTTTTTCTGTTTAAACAAAAAAGAAAGGCTTTCATTTTAACATAGTAAAGTTACATATAACAAAACAGTTATCAAGCAATAATTACAGTTACCATATTTAGATCTATTTTATCTTTTATTATAACAATGGAAACTATCACTATAACTATCCATTCTTTAACTCCATCAAAGACTCCAGAAGGATAAAATATTACCTAAGTAAACAAGAAATAAGCAACCTTTAAACTCTAGAAATGACAGAGACATCTCGCTGCCTGTACATTACCTAAAGTTCTTCTGTACCGTTGGGGCATCCATCTTTAGCCTACAGGCCCATAGCATCCAGTAGACATTTCCATGAAGCAGGAAAATTTAAAGACAGTTTAGTCACTTTCTTCTGTGTCCTGCAGAATGTCTTCTATACTCTTTCATGAAGTAGGAACCCTGAAGGATCATCTCACCTTTAGGCAAGTTCAGTAGTCCTCTTTCTGTGGATTCTTTGTGTCCATTTAAGCAGTCCAGGCAAGAGCAGTTTCTTGCCTAAATGGCTAGTAAACTCCATAAGAAGCCTCTTTGATGCCCATTTTTTTCTTGAAGTAGATTGGTGCTGCCAGGAGCAGACGTGTCTCATTATCATGAAAAGTCCTAAGTTATTAAAACATTAAATGCCATATTCTGTAGTCTTTGAAAGATATGAATGCCTATCTAACTGAAATATATCTCTATATATCTAGAAAATCTAACTAACATGACTACAAACTTGACTATATCAATGGTTATCTATTAACAACCTATATTTTCTAATTATACATTGCATTTTTAAATGAACTACACAATTACAATACCTTAATCAAGAGCAGAAATATACATATATAACAAAATTGACCTTAAATTTATATTAATAAAGTAAAATTTATACCAATGTAAATTAGTCATATCTATATCATCTCCCCCTTTAAATGTAAAAGAACATTTATAAACAATATTTGGGAATATGGGCCAGATGAGGATCTCCCAGCCTCTGGCGAGCCAGTCCTGGCCAACAGCTCCTTAAGAGCTCTGTTGGTCCAATCCACAATGGCTTGTTCTTGTGGATTGTAGGGGATGCCAGTGGTATGAGAAAATTTCCAATAGTCCAGAAAGTCATTGAATTGTTGAGAGGAATAGCCATGACCATACATGCAGATACATAGACATACATACACTTACAAATAGTTATAAATAAGATAAATATGTTAAAATGTAATAATATTTTACCGAATATATATGTCACATCTATTATCATCTATCTATATATTTTCCATCATCTATGCATCTATTTTTTAGCATCTATCGCTGTCTGTCTGTCTGTCTATCTATGATCTATCTATGTATTTATCTTCTATCATTTATATATCTATTTTTCTTTCGATCTATTTATTTTATGTATCAGTCTGTCAATATATACTGAATTTGCTTAGCCAAAGAAAGGTTCTAAAGAGTCAAAAATAAGGGGAGAAATACAATTTTGGGAAGATAATACAGTTTTGACAACAATAGTCCCTAGATTTTTGGTTTTCTTCTGTCCCACACCTGGTGGCTCTTCTGATATGAAACAGAAACTCTGAATTTTTCTTCTAACAATGTGCTTGGGTTTGCAGAAGGAGAGAGTCACACTCCAACTCCAAAGCCAGGTTTAATTTTTAATTGAATTGGGACTTCAGATTTCTGAGAATTAAAGAGATGCAGGTGTTTAGGCAGTGAGCTCTAATATGTGACAGGTACCAGTTCTCAATCCTCTGAGTTTCTATGGGAATCTGAAAAGGTCAGTGTGATGTGAAGGATGGGAGTGGAGGAGGGGACTGCATGGGGCTGTATCTTTATTGGAAGTGTAGGGAGCCCTGCTATGATCTTGTTTTTTGGCAAGTGGTTGTCAATTAGTTTGGTATATATCCAAAATGATAATATCTGATAAACCATTCAGTCCAGGGATGTCCAGGAGATTAGTCAGTCCTGTCCAGTTAATCTCTAAATATGGTTCCAACTAAAGGCATGTCACCAGTCAAGGGCTCCAGGATCACCCACATTGTCCCATGAATCTGAATACTTTTCACTCCAGCTCCACAAAAATATTGCTTGATCTCCAAATCAATCTCAATTTCCCGCAAAACTAATCTGAAGGCCCAGAATAATTTGCCTTTTGTCTACATTTTTAGTATAAACCTTACCACAAGCCCGGCGGTGGTGACGCACGCCTTTAATCTCAGCACTCTGGAGGCAGAGGCAGGCGCATCTCTGTGAGTTCGAGGCCAGCCTGGTCAACAAGAGCTAGTTCCAGGACAGGCTCCAAAGCTACAGAGAAACCCTGTCTCGAAAAACCAAAAAAAAAAAAAAAAAAAAGAAAAAGAATTAAAAAGCTTATTATAAAAAATAAAAAAACCTTACCACCATTGACTCTAAGGGGTTGATCATCCATGATTACTTTTATGAAGCTGAAGGTGCTGAGGTGGGCATTTGCTCCTGGCCCAGCTGGCTCTGTGGTTTCTGAAAAGGGCTTCTCCCTAAATTGACAAATAAAGGGCCCCGGGTGCTTCACCATCTTATTCAGCCATTTTACTCTTTCGGTGTCTGGAAAATGAACTCAGGCGGGCAGATTGCAGGCCTGCACCCCCCCCCCCCGTGCACAGCTCGCCCCTCCTCTCAAACGTCATCAGCATGTGACACAGGGGGCTGGCATCAAGGGGACAGCTCCAGTGGCACCAGGAAAGAAGCCCAAGCGCCAGCAGCACCCAACTGAAGATCAGCTCCAGGTAACCAAGGGGCTTACAGCAGCAGCATGAAGCTGTGGCCACTGCGGCATCCACCCACCAGCTGCCAAGAGTCAAAGGGGATCAGTAGCTGTGAGGACACACCAGAGCGGGCAGCCAGTTACAGCCTCACTCTGCAGGCCCAAGCTCCTACAGCTCAGACCACCCACCGAAGTCCCAGCGGGCCCCGCAGAAGCAGCAGCAGGTACCTGGAAGGCGCTGGTGGGCTCTGACCCCTGGGGCAGGCCAGGCAGCAGGACCTGGGACCCCAGCTTTGCAGACCGATCAGGACCACCTGGAAGGACAGAAGCAGTGGAAGAAGCAGGCGCTCAGATGACAGACACAGCCCAGTGGAGGTCTGAGAGGAGCCCACAGCCTTCCCTGCGGCCTTGTTGCACACCAGGCTAGGGAAGCCTATTACCTCTGAGGACACACCTCGGAGTGTCACCTACACCCGAGGCTCTGACAGCACCTCAGTCAACCAGGAAGCTCACACCAGTCACAGCTCACAGACATCAGGCCTGGCCAGCACCCGCCTCTGGGCCCTCATCCCCCATGTTGCCACGCATCTCACTTCTCCCTGCTGAGGGGAACGTGACACTCTCACAGAGGACAGGTCACTTTGCCCTGCCTGTTAGCACCCCTCTGAGAGGGACACCTGGCGGTCAACAGTCAACAGGGCTGGGAAATTTTATTGGACCCTTATGTCTAGTGATTAGTGGGGAACGTCTGTGGTTCTTTAGGCCACAGCTGTATGCCCACACGTGTCTCTGGCAGAGGAAACAGCGTTTGGGAGCCGAGAATTGGTTCTGCCTCCTGGGGTGTCAGCCTTTATGGCGAACAGAAACAGGAAAAAAAATGCCTTCCTAACCAGATGGGCAGACAACCACAAAGGAAAGAATGGGGGTCCCAATGCTTACTTGCCAAAGGGATCGATGGGCCTTTCAAAGGAAGGAAAGGATGGGGGTCTCTACGCTTATCAGCCAAGGGGACCAAGGGGCCTTTCACCGAAAATACACGGTTTGGGGGCGCTGTGCAGGCAGCACTGCGGGTGAGGAGAGGAAGATGACTAGAAACTGTGCCAGACAAAGCACAAAAACTATAGCCACAAGTCTTTCCTGATCTTCAAAAAAACTGTGTGTGTGTGTGTGTGTGTGTGTGTGTGTGTGTGTGTGTGTAGTACACTTGTGGGCATGTGTGTACCATGGTGTATATGTAGAATTGGTTCTCCTTCTACCATGTAGGTTCTAGGGCTTAAACTAAGGTTGACTTGGTAATAAATACCTTTACCTGACAAGTCATTTCTCTGGCCCCCTTTCCTGATCTTTGTCAATCACCTGAGCTTGCAATGCTTTTAAGTAAGTCACCCCACTCCCTTTTTTAGACAAAGGCAGGTAGCACAGTCTACCTGCAAACTTGCCAGCAACCATCCTGCCTTAGTCTCCTGAGTACTGAAATTACAGGTTATGCTCCAAGCCCAGAGCTTATGCTTACTTTAAAATTAAATTTAATAAGGAAAGTTATGGACTAATAACAAGAAATTTAAAGATATAGTAGATCCAACTACTGCCTTAGTGCTACCCATAGTATTCATACAAATCTTGGTACCCACTGTGTCACTAATGTGGCTGCAGATGGACATTGGAACTCTATGATTTCTTATTTAATTGCACTAGAGGAAAGAACCAGGAAAGGTCCCAATGGAACCATTTAGTTCACTTGCTCATCCCTGAATCAGTGACAGAAAGAAATGCCACACATTGTTCAGTTTAACCCTAGGATCCTGTATTTGATTAGGACCTGTGTGTCACCAGTCCAGTCCCTACTTAGATGCTTGCCAAGTCAGGCAGTTCAATCTCAGGGCTTCTCCAGCCCCCATGTCTCCTCTGACACAGCGCTACCATTAATATGTACTCAATGAGGACTCCTTGCTGTCAGTTCTCGGAGGTCAGGGGCTGCCTTGGGTCCTAGCAGCCTCAAAGACTGGACCAGAAGGGCCGTTATGCATTATTTGTTGAACAGTGTGGAGAATGAGGGAATGAGTGGGTACAATTGCCCTGAGTAGTATGGGCAAAGGGATAGGAGTGGGGTTGGGAAAAGCCATAGGTAATAATTAAAATTAAAATTTAAACTTAACAAGGAAAGTTATGAATTCCTCATATCATAATCATATTATAATGAGACAATCAGACATGTGGTAGATCCATCTATTACCAAGATTTTTAGCCTCTTATTGACACCCATATAGTGAAACTATTTTTCTTGTGGCTCTTGATGGGCCTTTGTCTAGCCCAGCTCTTATGATACTGAATAATCATAACTGTCCCCTGAGAGCAAAGACCTCAGTCATGGCCTCTGTTCTACAGTGTAGTACCCCCACCCAGTAGGTGTCCAGCAGATGCTTTTCCATGTGAACAAACGGACGGTTGGGTGGGTAAATGGATGGATAGATGGATGAATGGGTGGGGAGGGAACTGGGACAATAATGAGCAGGTTGGGAGGTGGTGGGAAAGTTGTAGGGCGAGTCTTATGATAGGAAGGTATAGTGTTTCCTGCCTGTAAAGGCCTGGTGGAAGCAGGGTGTCCCCATGAGTGGACATCAAAGCAGCCCAAAGTCCTAGAACCTTTGTCCTAGTGGGCATCCCTGATCAGCAGCTGGAGGCCAGGCAGTCTGTGCCCACACTAATCCTGAGCCATCTTCCCTCCCTCCCTTACCCTTCTGTGCCTGCCTGACCTTGTCTCACCCTCTAGATTTGGCACACAGTAGTGCCCATAGTCTGGTTATTAATAATTCTCAGGGGTCATGCTAATTAGTGCTTGCTCCCAGGAACTCTTTCTCAGTGCCAGGCCCTGGATCTCCTTTCAAAAATAGAAACCTGGGAATTATACCCATGCCTAGAGGGGCTTTGGATTGGTGTACAGGCAGTGAGGTCCAGCCTAAGAGATATTGGGTGCCTTATACCATGGGAGACAGGATGTTAGCTGAAGCCCGAGGCAAGGTGTAGTGTAGTGCTCTTTAAAGGAAGACTGAGGTCAGAGGACAACTTATATAAGTTGGTTCTCTCCTTTCACCGTGGGATTTGGGAATTGAACTCCAGTTGTCAGACTTGCCTAGCAAGTGCTTTTACTTGTTGAGCCATTTCGCTGGCCCTAGAGACCATGTCTTAAATGAATAAGATGGATGTCCTTCTGTGGCTGCCATATGCACACAAATGCAACAATCACAACAAAAATGAAATATCAAGGTCAGCAGAGATGAGTCATGCCAAAATTCTCAATGTTTCTAGTCCCTTAGTCACAGCCCTGGTATCCCAAGTGGTAGTAGACAGGGCTCGTTGCCAGGCATTGGAAGAACTGCAGACTGGGCTGCTACCTAGCAGAGGTTTAAAGTGTTGAGCCCTCTCATGGGCAGGAAACAAATGCAGGGCCTGCCAGTATCGGCATGGGGCCAGTTGGAAGAAGCAGTGCCAGGTTTGAGGTGGGTGTGGGCATGAGGGGAAGAGTGGCTTAGTCCTGGGGGCAGTTTGCTCCAGGCACCCGTTGCTCCCTGGAGCAGGGGAAGTGGCAAGTTTGTGTTAGTGTTAAATGGCTTCCTGATAGAGAACCAGGCCTCTCTAAGTTGGAATCCGTACAGCTTTCAACTCTTCTTCCTGGAGGGTCAATTTTACTCTAAATTTTTGGGAAAAATCAAAACAAGACAAACAGACAGTCTGCAAGGTCTGCATCTTATTCTTCCCAGTGGCAAGAAACCCTACTGAGGAAGTTGGTTTGTTGGCTAGTGGTTCATAGATAGTCCCTAGTATCCCTTTTAGCCTTCTCCCTACACAGGAAAAGGAGGCCAGCTCTTGAACTGCATGAACCCAGCTATGCACAATTTCCCTCCAGCTTCCTGTCAGCTACAATAGAAATTCAGGAGCCTCTGGGTTTTTATGGAGGAGAGGCCCAGGAGAACTGTGATGTGGACAGCGTGCTGATGTTGCCAGCCTCAGAGAAACACCCTTCTCCTCCCTCGACAGCCATTTCAACTTCTGGGTCAGCCCTCCCAGCCTGGTCACTCCATGACCCCAAGAGATGGGCCGACTGTAAGGGACAGCCTGTTCCTCTGAGTTGGCATACCTCTGGAGTCTGGTGATGTTCATCTTCTCTGGCTGCTGCAACCAAGTACCACAAACTGGGGCTTAACCACAGACATGCATTTGGCTCCCGGTTCTAAAAGCCAAATTCAGAACTGAAGATGTTGGCGGGGTAGGTTCACTCCAAGGGCTGAGCAGGGATCTGTTCTGTGCTTCAGCCATAGCTTTCTGGTAGTGTTTGCTCTTCTCCGCTTTTGGAAGTATAATTGTAATCCACATACGGTATTGTCCCTGTGTCCCTAAGTGTTTAGGGGGATGCCAGTCATATCACATTTAGGACCACCCTGTTGCACTTGACTTTGTTCTAATTTAACTGATTTTTATCTGGAAGACCCTTTTTCCAAATAAATTTATGTTCTGAGATACTGGGAGGAGGGGTTGAACATCATCATATATGTTTAGGGAGACAAAATTCAACTAATAGCAGAAATGGGAAAAAGTTGATTCAAGTTTATGGGATGCTGCAAGGCTAATTTTTATTAAAACATGCTGATATTTTTCAAATTTTGCCACTGGGCCTGCCTGGTTGAACACAGCCAGGTGCGTACAGACTCTCATCTTGCATTCCCACAATGCTATGGGGGAATGAAATCTTGAACAACTGCTTGTGGTGACACCCACCCAGGGCATCTTTGGTCTGGATCACTACTATTTCACATGTCTCTACCCCATTTCCTGCAAGTTCCCTTCACATACTCTTGGTCAAGTCCAAAGTAGTTCTGAGTGTTAACTTTACTTCTATAGACTTTCTCCAAGTAGGAAGCTTTATAGTCCCCATATAGAGGCTCCCCATGATTTTTTCTGAAGAAGCCCAGTGTGCCCTTAGTGACACCCAGAGTCTGTTCTCCAAGGCACATTTATCACATTTCATTGTCCTGCCCACTTGTAGCATTCCCTGAACTGAGAAAGATTTCGCTCTGGCCATGTGTCTGGATTTGTCAGCAGCCTCCAGATTGTGTCTTGAAGGAGGATTGCTTTGGGGACCACGTGGAGCCTCATTTGGCACAGTCGTGTCAGTCAAAGCCCAGAGTTTCTATTATTGCCATTTCTGCACGCTAACCGCATACTTATTTTAGACTCCCCTTAGGAAAGCGCGCTCCCATTTAATTCCTTTCAGGCCCACGTTTGCGCTGCACTAACCTATTTACATTTAACAGTTTGAGCACTGGAGCGAGTATCTTGATTAGAATAGTCAATTCTGCATCAAGAAATAGCCTTCTTAGGAAGACAGAATCTGGCCAAGTGTCTGGATGTCAAGAATACAACTAGACCTCTTGTTCCAGCCACATCCTCCTGGACCATATCATAATTCTGTGTGGTGGGTGTGCCAATCCCTAGATCTTGCCATAGCAAACAATGAAATTGATTTTGGTCAGATTCTTTTGAGGATTTGTGATGGGAGGCATGGCAGCTCCAGGTACACGTTTTGTCTTGGTGGTTTTAGGTACACTTAAGAACAATCAGGAGAATGCAATGATAAGATGCTAATGGCTGTCACTCACTGAGCATTAACCATGTACCCAGGTATGGTCAAGCTGCTTTCCCTACAGTGGGATAACTCACTTGAGCCTTGAAGCCACTCTCTGGTATCAGTCTTCTTTTTAAAGGTGATCAAAATGCAGGGAATAAGTGTCAGGGGTGTTACACCCTCTACCCAAGGCTCAGGGACTATCAAGGAAGAGGGGTAGAAAGACTGTAAGAGCTATGGGTTTTATTATCATGTTAAAATACACATAACCAGAGTCTACCATTGTAACTAGTTAAATGTATCCAATTCAGTGACATTTAGGACATTCTCAGCAGTATATGGTTATCACTACTCTAAAAACAGGCCACCATTGTCCCCGCCACCCCCCACCCCAAAGGAGAGCTCAAAACCATTAGTTTTGGTTCTTCTATACTTTCTACTCCCCAACCCTGTTAACTACCAATCTTCTTTAAATCGGTATGGTTTTGCCTCCTGTGGGTATTTCTGCCAGTGAAGTACAAGGGTTCTGATTTTTCTGCATCCTTGACAACACTAATTATTTCTTCTTTTTTTCTTTCCCAATAACTACTATTCTAATAGTTGTGAGGTGGTATCTCATTGTGATTTTGATTTACATTTCTTTAATGTGTTGAATCTCTTTTTGTGTGCTTAGCACAATTTCTTATCTGCTTTGGAGTAATGTCTAAGTCCTTTGTTCATTTGTTAAATGGGTTGTTTGTATTTTATTATGGCATTATTCCTTTTCTTTTGAGCCATGTCTGAGAGCAGAAGTAGGGACTGCCTCTTTCAGGAACATTCCATTGCTAGGTAGTTCTTCTGAGAAAATTACTTCCCCTGATGCTATGCTACGCTATGCTATATCCACATGAGGCTCTATCTTCTGCCCTATGAAAACCAGTGAGAAAGTTAAAGGAGAGGTGTCTCTACAATGAATATTTTCATGTCTTTCAAGTGATTTATCAAACACTTGAAAGGGTTATTCTGTGCTTACTCAAGGAGAAATGTCATGTCCAATCTTTACACTGGCTGCATTTGTTACCTATCAACCTACTGCTGTGTATGCAATATGGGCCAGGAACCCTTTTCACACTGTAAGGAAATGTTGATGGGAAAAGCAAAGCACAAACCTTTACCTGAATTGAGTTTTTTAAAAGTCTAATTTATTAATTGAGACAGAGTTTCACTATGTATCCCAGGCTGGCCTAGAGCTCACTCCATAGTCTGGAATAGCACAGAAGTCATGATCTTCCTGCTTCAGACTGCCAAGTGCATGAATTACAGGTATGTGCCACTATACTTAGTTCTTATGGATTTTATATTCTGGCAGAGGGATGGACAATAAACTGGGGATAAATAAATGGAAAGTGGATGGGATGTGATTTGGTAGAAAACAAGCAAGTTAACTGCTTAGAAAAGCCCTTGATGAGCTACAAGGTAAACAAATATGGATGCTATGAAGAATGGAGTGATGTGCGGGTGTAGAAGAGCATCCTAGGTAAAAGAAACATCAAGCTCAGAAGTCCTGGGTACAAATGAGCCTGGCACATAGAGAAACAAAAAAGCAAGCCCAAGTGCCTAGATGATGCTGGGAGTGGAATGGTGATAGCTGGGCAGATGAAGCAGGAGGAGCCAGGCTTGAGCCCATGGAGTTTTATAAGTCACCTGGATCTTTCTAGAGAAGAGGTGATTTGGGCAGGCGTAGGACTAGAAGCAGAGAGGTAAGTTTGAATTCAGTCATTAGTTGAATGTTGACTTTGCTTCCCTAAAATAGATCTACTAAGAATCCGTGAATATGACCTTATTTAGAGAAACTGTGTTTGGAAATTTTACGGGGCCAATGATCTTGAAAGAACATTCTAGATTGCTTGGGTTCACCTGTGTCTAGAAGGGCCTGAATGGTTGTTCTACAAACAGAAAGAGACTACAGGTGCAGAATACTATACCCAGCAAAACTTTTAATCAAAATAGATGGAGATAGAAAGATATTCAATGATAAAACCAAAGTTAAGTAGTATCTATCTACAAATATGGCTCTACAGAAGGTGCTGGAAGGAAAACTACAGTTGGAAGAGGTTAAACACACCCAAGAAAACACAAGGAATAAATGATCCTAGACCAGCAAGTCAAGAGAGGAAAAATAACCCACACAATAACATCAAAATAACAGGAATAAACTAACACTGCTCATTTATTATTCTTAATGTCAATTGTCTCAATTCCCCAATAAAAAGACACAGACTATCAGAATGGATTTTTTTATATTTATTTATTATGTATACAATATTCTGTCTGCATGTATGCCTGAAGGCCAGAAGAGGGCACCAGACCTCATTACAGATGGTTGTGAGCCACCATGTGGTTGCTGGGAATTGAACTCAGGACCATTGGAAGAGCAGGCAGTGTTCTTAACCACTGAGCCATCTCTCCAGCCCCCAGAATGGATTTTAAAACAGGATCTATCCTTCTGTTGCATCCATGAAATACACCTTAATATCAAGGATAGGTATTACCTCAGGGTAAAAGGATATAAAAAGATATTCCAATCCAATCTTCTTAAGAAACCATCTGGGGTAGCCATTGTAATATTTGATAAACCAAAACTGATCAGAAGAGAAAGGGAAATACATTCCATACCCATCAAAGGAAAATCCACCAGTGTGTGTCACACTGCCTATATGTGTTTCTTTTATTTTTTTTTCTTTGCCCCCTTTTTTGATTGTTTGCTTGTTTTGTACCATTCTGGTCTATTTGGTTTTATCTTATTTGATTTTATTATTATTTCTAGATGTCTGTTTGTATTCTAATGAGAAAAAGGAATAAAGGGTGTGGATTTGGACAGGTGGGGAGAAGTTGGGGGAGGGAAAACTGTAACCAGAATACATTGTATAAAAGAAATGTATTTTTGACAAAAAACAAAAACAAAAAATGAGCAAACAAAACCAACAAAACAAACAAATGAACAAACCAGAAAGGAATTTCTTCCCCAGAACTGGGCCATTGGACATTCACAGCAGTCTGGTATCATGGCTTAGGGTTATGGGGTTATAGTTAAGATATAGGCTTTGAACTTTTACCTTTTGAATTAGACCTTCATAGTAGAGGGATCTTGATCAACTCCTTTAGGTTTCCCAGGATAATACTACTCAAGGCATTCACCCTTCCTGCAACATGTGGTTCTGTATTTATTAGAGAAAACATAAAATAACAAGAAGAAAACAACATGTGTGCTGTGAGGATGTTGTTTGGGAAAGTATGATTTGGGGGTTCTGCTATCTGCTGTCCACTCAGTTCTAGCTCCTGCAGCCTGGGTTTGAGAGACTATAGAATGTTCCCTGGGCTCTGCTTCTGTCTTCCCTGCAAGCCTTGGGTAGTTTGTCTCTGACATTATCAGCACATTTTGTGGGGCCTGGAGGCTGGTTCGGTCTAGCCCCAGGCTCTGTTGGAGTCTCCTTATCCTTTCTCAGGAAGGCTGGCTATGGGCAGAGGCATGTAGCTTTTAACGTTGCAGTTTAGCAGGCATCCATTTAAAATACTCAACCTGGGGCCTTGTGCACACACAGAAACCGGCATATATATGTTTACTGGTTAGTTAAAGCAAAGTTCAGGGGAAAAGACACTTTAGTGCAAAGGCAAACTGGCTTCTGTCTCTCAGATCATGGTTCTGAATAATAATGGTGAACTCCAAAGAGAATCACATAAATGTCCTGACCATGGGAGACAGTCCCCAATCCACCAAAAAGAGTGACTCTTTTGGTGACTTGGGGAATATGCCTGCCATCTTTTCACAGCCTTGCAGATTCCAGAAGGCTCACAGAATGCTGATTGACTTCAGTGTGAAGCAGAGATCCACTTATTCGAGGAGAAGCCGTTCTAGAAACCGTCTAGAGTCTCTGATACCCTAAGGCTGCCTGCTTTTGGAGTTGCAATCTCCATCACGATTGTGCTGGGGATTCTACTCCACTGTGGTTAAGGAACTACTTTCTCACATTGCAATCTCAGAACTGCCTGTTAGAGTTAGGGCAAGTAAGTGGACTCTCTAGCATTAGGGGCTCACTGTCAAGTTCTAGAGGGCAACCAAGAGCAGTGACAATAGCTTATAACATTTAGGGGATCTATGGGACCACACTGGCCAACAATTCCAAAAGAGGTAACTTATTTCTGGCACTGGACCTTTTCTTTGTTTTTGTGTGATGTCTAGTTGGGGTATATTTTCCCAGGGGCCCACTGAAGCTTAGAAAGCATCCTCTATACTTTGTCATGGGTTCTACTGTGTAGACTTTTAAGGGAAATCTGGTTTCTGAAACTGTCTCAAGTGGAGGCAGAAGTCACGGGAGGATCTTCTGTCCTCTCACAGATGATGAAGGATCCCAGCAATGCTGCTCTAACTGCAGATGTGGTGGGCTGGTTTGAAGGTGCCTTCCTGCTGAAGTTCTGGGGCTAGTTGTACAGCTCCTTCACCTGGGGATAGAGCAAGACAGGTAACGTCCCCATCTAAGATTGTTAGCACCAAGGCATGTTTGGCAGACAATTTTGGCAGAGCCTCTGCCCATTCCCCATGCCACTTGCCATCCTGACACAGATGGTGCACTCCCTTGGGAATTTTTAATTTGCTGTGAGTTGGGCTAGTGAACCATGGAAAGAGGAGAGTGACTTCAATATTCCTTGTGCAGCCCCATATTTGAAAGTTTTATATTCATTAATTATTCATAATAGTGGGTTTTATCATTACATTTTTATAACATTAATCCTGCATTCCCTTTTCTTGTACTTTTTCCACTCACACTGATTCCCTTCCTCTTCCCAGCTAGCTCCTTTTCTATTTTCATACCCTTCTATCTTGGTGACCTAATGAGTTTCATTAGGGTTACTTATAGGACTATGGGCGAGGAATTATTTAATGGGAGCATGGACTCATTTCCAGTGTCTACACTGTCTCTCACAATCATTTAACTGCCTAAGATTCTCAGGAAGAGGTATGACCTCATGAGAGCCCCCCTTCCATATGGAATATTGTTGGCTCTAGTCTTGTGCAGATCTCGTGCAGATAATCGCAGCTGTTGAGAGTTCATCATCCATGCACATATGCATGAGTGCATATGTGAGGATACATATGTACATATACTCACATATGTGTATGTTTGCATATATAGATATGCCACAAATTTATAATAGGGTACGCCTATGTAATTGTGAGGAGGACTGGATTATGAAGTTCAATACCTACAAGGCAGGTGGCAGTTATGGAACTTGGATAGCAATTGACACTTCTGTGTTGGAGATAGAATTTCTTCTTCTTCAGGGCGAATTTGGTCCTTGTTTCTAAGTCTTTTCCCTTCAGTGTTGGAGAGCAAACCTAGGGCCTTCTACATTCCAGGAAAGTGTTCTGTCACTGAGCTGCAGCTGGGTTTTCAGCCCAGTTCTTGAGTCTTGTCAACTGATGGCTGAGGCCCACATTCTTGAGGATTAGTTATCTCTTTTACTTAAAATGATTGACTTGTAGATCCCACCCATAGAAACAAACTACCTTCCCAATACCTAGATTAGTGTGTGATGGAATGAACCTGTTTCAGGTAACACATAAAAGCGTCCATCACAGTAACCAAAGGCTAATCTCATCTCAGTAGCTAAAGCATGACTTTCAAAGTTGTATTGCCACAGACAATATTAAAATGTCAAAAGCTGTCTTTTCCCTTATATCCCTTTCTGTGATCATTTTAAACTTCACGTTGTCTGAGGATGTTTTCAGAGAATAGTGCCTTGGAAATATTGTGGACAGAATATTACTGACAAGGAAATGTAAATGAGAAAAGCACATTAATAAATTTTTTTCACTGAGACATTTTGCTCAAGGGAGGACATCATGCCTTTCAAACTGTGAATCATCTCAGTGGAGAAGGAAGAGCCAACTGATGACAGCAGTGAGCTCCCCTTTCAGAGAGCACATACATAGAAGTGAGGTGTGAGACTTTGTCCTCAGGCGCGATGGGCACAGACTGCTGGAAAGCACCAAGAATGCTGTGCCTAGAAGGCCAACCCTGAGCAAAGCTAAGGCCATGCTGGCAGTGTGCTTGGCCCCAGGTGAGCCTTGGAGGGAAAGGCTGGTGGCTTAAGGAGACAGCTTTCAAATGAGTGATACTCAAGGTAGGAAGGCTACCCAACTCCTCTTTTGCTCTTTCTTCCAAATATAGTCTTGATTTGTAAAATACCTAAGTAGCATCTGAGAAAGATACCATGGCACAGGAGTACCTTAGCTTCCTGTGTTCCTTCAAGGTTAAAAGGGGTCCGTGATACTTTGTCTGTCTGCTCAACTCCTGTGGCAATAGTGACGCTTATAGAACAGAACAGGGCGGGTCATCAAACCGACCTTGAACGTCTTGCTCGTGGTAGCCTAGTTCTGAGACTATAGGCACGTGACACTATTGTAGCAATTCTCTCTTAGTTTCAACTCCCTCTGGAGGGAGGGGGAGGATGTAAACAACCTGGCATGAACTGGGGAACCTATGCTGATAATACTCACCAGGTCTCTCTCGAAGCTCTGGAGGCCGTGGACAGTCGTGGAGAAAGGAGACTCTCCAACATAACAAGCTGCCTCTAAGTCCTGAGCAGAGCTCTAGGGTTACAGTTTTTGAGTGTTGGCACTGAGGGCTGGAGCAGAGGTTTTGGAAATTCAGCCGCTGTTAAGTAATCCATACTCCTGGAAGTAACCCCCATAAACTCCATGGTTTACCAAGTTGAACACTGGTAGAATTGTAATGTTCGTCTGTTGTTCATTCCCTAGCTGACATAAGTAGACTTTGTGACTGGTTTCCCCAGGAAAAGTCACTCACAAAAGTCAGTGCACCCAATTTCTGCAGTACTTGGGCTGGAACCCAGGGCTTTGTCCATGCTGGTCAAGCATTCTACCCATTGAACTATATCTTCAGCTCTCCTTTTTAAAGATCTGTTTAAAATTTTCTGACTCAAAAAGTTAATACATGCAGAAGAGATAGGTCCTGGTGTCATTGTTTGTGGGTTCTCCATCTGCCAACTTTCGCCGCCACATTCAGAGAGTCTGGTTTGATCATATGCTCATTCAGTCCCAGGCCAGGTGGATTGGTGTGCTCCCATTAGTTCAGGCACACTGTCTCATGTATTAACTTTTTGAGAACCGAGTCTTTTTGAATGCACTCCTTCCTAGGCCAGGAGGGATGGGGGTGGGCCTTGGACTTCCAACAGGGCAGGGCACCATGCCCTCTTTCAAGGAAGAAGGGGGAGGGAGG
>PVIU01014180.1:0-52988 GCA_004026605.1 Ondatra zibethicus | reverse complement strand
AACCCCTCGAACAACACGAGAATTGATTAGTAAATTATAGTTATGTAATTTAGAGACATTAACATTAGCAGTCCAGTGGAAAGGGAGATGGCACAGTGGGTCAAGTTATTGATTTACAACCATGAGTGCCACACCCACAGCGGTGTCGCCTGTGTGACAACGATGCCTCTGGTTCGGGGAACACAGTCTGGGGGGTTCGTGCTGTTTGCGGATAGGGCCTCCGGCGGTTCCTCAGCAATCAGCTCAGGTCATGAACTCGAATGAAAGATTATGTACTCACCGCTGTCATAGATGGTTAGCTGCCTTTGCTATTCTTTCCTGTTTCCTGATAATGTTCTTTGCTGTACTTGGCCAAATGTATAATTTTACCAGAGAACCCCTTGATGTTCCTGGGATTGATAATTCTGATAATGAAACTAAAACAGTGCTCGAGATGCCTCCAGTGTTTCAAGCCCTTGTGCAAATTCTGGATGATAGCAATAAGAGATCAGTGGGGGGCATTATGGATGAGTTACAGCAGCAGGAACTTTTCCTAAAAAAACTGATGATTTGGGGGAAACATAGGTTAAGATCTAGATGTTGTTAGGAAACCCCCCATTCTGGGAATAAAGAAACTAGGAAAAAATCCCTTGCAAGATTGGGCATTCTAACATGTAAGGCTCATGGGTTAATAAAGTTTAGGATAGGGGATAAGTGGTGGGAACCACCCAGGAGTACAACTGAGTCACCAGATGACCCCATTCCATACACAGAAAGTTATGAGGATGATAGTCATAAGTATGTGATATACGAGGGACAAAAGCAGAATTATTTAGCTCTACCATTTATGGATAGGCTTGCTAGATCCTAACCCCCATGGTGTTTGCTGCATGAGAAAGTACAAAAAAGTATATTGCAGCAGGTGCAGAGAACTGATTAGGCATATTAGGTCACTAGAGGAGATAAAGAAAGGGTGAGAAAAAAGAAGGGCCATGATAGCAAATGTGAGACAGAAACTTTCTATTCCTAGATAAAATGAAACTACTTGTTTATATTCCCAAGGACAAGAGTTCCCCTTCTAAGGATGTGTTATGTCTAACACCTGCTCATTGCTGATGTAACTAAAAGAAGCTTTCATACTGTGCCAAGTAATGATACATGACCTTCTGGTTTGTTCTTTGTTTGAATACTATATAATGACAACATGAATTCAGTAAAGTTGCAGCAGATTCCAACCATTCCCTTGTGTGCTGTGTCTGTCTGTCATTCGCCGAACTTGTGCCTTCCTGGTACCAAGACCCCGATTTTCCCACGGTCTGAGGGGCTTCCCTGAGCCGGTCCGTGGCACATGTGGAGGTCTTCCTTCCTGACCCTGCTCATCATCCTTTCATTTCACGAGAAGACATACTTGGCACCTCTCCAGAATAGCACACTGCCCAGATGATAAAAGCTTCAGAGCAGCAAATGGACGCAGTAAGATTGGGCAGCCCTGAGGGGAGGCAGAGACAAAAGCACAGGTCGCTGAGAAGGCCACTCCTGTGGAATTCAGTGACAAAGGCACAGCAGCAGAGCATGTCTCTGCATGCCTCTCTGTTCATGTTATGTCCCTCCCATCACCCACCGTCATCTGCCCATCCACCCTTATCCCCACTCATCTGTCCTTCCACACAAGTGGCATTCTGAATCCCGTAGAAACGGTGCCCGGAGTCTTCAGTGTGGCTTTGTTGGAGGAAGTCTGTCAAGTGGGGGCGGGCTCTGAGGTTCCCTGTGCTCAGGATGCTACCCAGTGAGTCAGCGGACAAACTGTTGCCTGCAAGATGCAGGACTTTCAGCTCCTCCACCACAAAGCCTGCCTGCACACAGCCGTGCTCCTTGCCGTGATGATGACGCACTAAACCTCTGAAACTGTAAGTGAGCCACCCCCATTTATAAGAGCTGCTGTGGTTATGGCGTCTCTTCACAGCAACAGAAACCCTAACTATGATGTATGTATTAATCCTAAGAAAGGACCTTTGGAGTCACTGAAGTTCCCATGGTAATGTCTCATTGCTGCCATGAAATACCTGCTAGAAACCACTTGGCTGAGGAAGGTCTCATTCTGGCTCGCAGTTTGTGTGTGTGTGGGGTGGTCCCTGTGTGTGACAGTCTGCCAGAGGCAAGAAGGAAGTTCAGTTCAATGCAGTTCAATAGCCAATGTTGCTTCACACGTCTGAAGTCTGACCCCGGGTGTTTTATTTTAGGCATATGTAAGCACAGCACAATTTGGAGAACATTATTCTGGTGATGATTAACTAAATCCCGCATGCACAACAAAACACCCCTAAATCTCCCCATGGAACAGAGTAAGCTTCATACAGGTCACACGTGACTATACTACAAGTCTTTGTAAAAGTCCATAAAGATAGGTTTTAGAGAATGACTGAGTAAAACACGTTTACAAAAAGGGTCTGGGGAGGAGCTGGGACTGGAAAAGTCTTTAGCCACATAGTGCAAATGTCACCAGACCAGTAAGCACGCCCACTCCCAGCCCACTAGGCAGATAACAGATATTGAAGGAACAGTTCTATGTGCTTAACTTCCCAGGTTCCCCTAGTGCTTATCCGTGAGGACAGAATCTCTGCCTCCCACTTCAGTTCACAGTCCATGGCTCTGTCCTGCGGTGAGGCAGAGGATGGTGGCAGGAGCAAGTGGCAGAGGCTGCTCAGCCTAAGGCAGACAGGAAACACAGAGATAGGAGGTAGCAAGAAGCCAGGGCAAGCCAACCCCAAGGACCACTCCCCAGTAACCCTCTTCCTCCAACTAGGCCCCTCCTGCTTTTCACTACTTTCCAATAATGCTGGCCATGTGACTATTGGATAGGGGTTGGGGAGAGAGCTAAGTGGGCAAATGTGCTTGTCCTGCAAGCCTGAAGCCTGAGAGTCCAGTCTCTGGGGTCTGTGGAAGGTGGAAGGAGAGAACTCACTCTGTGAGAGCCAGCCATGATAAGCTAAGTCTGGGCAGGTCATCCAAAGGAAGTTTCTTTACTTCCAACCATTATCACCTGGGACTCTGGCCATCAATAAATTTAAATGGAGTCTGGAGTTGCAATAGTTTACCCTGAGATAATCAATGCCTGGCAGGCCGAGATTACCAGACCCCAATCCAAGAGCAGATCATTCAAAGGAAATTCCTGGCATTCCAAGCACTGTAAATAGAAACACCTGCCAGCACTTCACCAGGACACCCCTAGACAAATGTCAGCCAATCAGGGGCCCTAAACCTCAGAAACCCCTCACCCCCACCTCTACTACTATAAAAACCCAATTCTAATTGAGCTCGGAGCTCTCTGGATATTCCAACACGTTGGACATGCAGAAAGACCGAGTTTGCAAACTTGATTAAAATAAAGGCTCTTTGCTTTTACATATGGGACTCGGTCTCCTTTGTTGGCTTTTGTGGATTTGGGCATAACACCTACGACTTCCTGTATTTCTCTACATGTCCACAGTCCTCCAAAACCTCTATGGCTAATTTTGATCAGCAGCTAATAGTAAGCTCCGCCCTCTGATTAAAAGTAAACTTTACAGGTAGTCTCTGGTGTGTCAGAGTGCCATCAAAATATCCCATAACACTCCAGGTCAGCGGCTGTGACAGGGCAGGGTTGGTTTGTTCCCAGTCTCTCTGGTCCAGTCTGTACTGCCCCATTGCTCATTCTGGGGTCTTGTGTATAGAACGATATACCAGCCTGGCCCTCAAGTTTCTCACCATTTGCTGGGCTTTTTTTTCATGGCAGGCAACACTGGCTTAGGTGCGCCTCCTCCTCCTTTGGATAGGAAGAATGTAGGCAAAGCTTAGGATCCCAGCTTGAGGTGGTCCAGGCTTCACTTCATGCAGGGGCTGGACAGGGTGAGCAGTTCAGGGTGGCTCAAAGACGACAAAGGGGAGGTCTAGCTCTCAGCTGGTTGTTCCAAGAAGCTCCCTGATCCCCACTGGGTAGACAGTTCCCAGAAGTCACTAAGAGAAGCCCAGGCTTCCAGGCGACTTCAGTGTTGTGGAGTAATAACCACATGAAAGCAGGTGATGGAGAGGAGAGAGAGATGGAACTGGAATACCCAGGGAGCAGGGGCAGCAGAGAGGCTGGGAAAGGAGGGAGCTGGCAACCACCCCGGGGCGCTGCAGGCCGTGCCTAGCCCACGTTCCTCTAATCTGGAGCACTCATCACTCCTTCCCAGGTGCCTTCCTGTTGCCCTGTACCACTCCAAGGCCTCAGGGGCACCCTCGGGGTGGCAGAACACTTAGGACTAGAGGTAGATCCCAGGCCCTAGGGCTGGGCTACTGGTACTGGGACTAGGGTCAGTTCTGTTGTTGCTGTCAAGGAAATCTTAAGACCAGGCACATCAATCTGCTTTCTTATCTGTACACTTTCTTCCCTGGATATTTAGTCTTTGGGCTTCCTAATGTCCCTTCCCTACTGTGGGCTGTCTGGCTGTGTGAGACAGAGTCTTCACTGCGGGTCCCCTATAGAAAGGATAAAACCGCTACCCTTGCCATGGACAGTCCCTTGGGATTGGGACCTTCCAACAGTGATGGCCACTTTCACACATCAGGTTTGTGCTCTGGTTGACGTCCTACGCACAATGGCTTCCTTTAGGGGTCAGTAGCGGTGGGCCATCCCACAGAACGGCCACGCAGGATTCTTGGGGCCCTGTGCTTTGTGCCAGTTTTTCTTTGTGTGGTATCCCCTACTCCCACCCCCACCCCCTTGCCTTGATTCCCAGACAAGAGTCTGTCTCAGGCACAGAACCAGTTAGAGTGGAGATGAGGGGCTCCATGGGAACCATTGTTCTGCAGGCTGAGCAGATCCTGACCCCCTGGGGTGGCTGCTCAGTGGGGGAGGGGCTGGAGTACAATGACAGCCAAGGGCAGAATCTATTGAAAAGGGGACAGTATCCCAGTGACTTGGGGGGGGGGTAAGGTAACTATTGCTAAGGTTACAAATGCCTCTGCTAAAAAACGTGTGTCCTTCCAAGTTCTTGGGCAGAGTGGAACCCTGGAGAGCCTGGCAGGTTTTTTTTTCTTGATTGCTGGTTGTTGGGAAGGAGGTGGGCACAGTGGGGATCCCAAGCGTTGCCCATAGCTTCTGTACCAGCAAAGGCTATAGTTCCTTAATGCCCCCACAGGGACTGAAGGGCCTATTGCTGATCCGCTTGGATGAGACTCACAGCAGTAGGAAGCCAGCTCTGTGTGTGGACCAGCCACGGTCCTACCTGGCACACCCTTGCAAGTGGTCAATGAGACAGGACTTGCTCCTTAGTTTGGCAGCAGCTGAGGTTGAGAGGAGAGACCTGGCAGAAGTCAATGAGATGGAGGAGGTAAATGTACAGTAGCTCAAACCTTATTGTACTGATTCATGCAAGTGTGGTTTAGACTTTGACTTAGGCCACATGGGTCAGTGACCCAGGGTTTGGAGCCAGCTCCAGGCTTTGCTTGCTGTGGAAGGCCTCTCCTTGCACCCTGATCCCAGCAGCATAGAAACTGTTCTACTGGGGAGATGGCTGCAGTGGGGGGCGGGGGGGAGGGGCATACTCTTTTATTACAAATATGTCACAGTGGAGATCAAGATTTCAAAGGAATTTTATTGTTTCTGAAAGGTCTGAGGGGACTTTACAAGAGTCTGAAGCCAGTAACTACAAAGGGTGATAAATAAAATACAAAGCCAGTATGTTGTGGCAAATTTCCAGAAAACACATTGAAAATCTTTACAGTTCAAAACTGTTTCATTTTATACATAATTACAAATTACTATACAGCACTTGGGTTTAACCCAACTTTTATTTAATAGGGCTTAGAACAGAAATGTCCATACAGCATTTGGAGACGACTTAACAAGAACAGAGGTATAGGTGTATCTTGCCCACCTTCTGTAGTGCCCAGGCCTCAGGAGGAAACCTGAGACTAACCAGCTGGGCAGGCCCAGCCCAGCAGGTGGCAACCAAGGCGGGCAGCTGATGCTAGAGGGCCTAAGGCATGGGTTTGGTGCTTCCTGCAGAGGCCCTCTGGGGTCTGTGGCAGTGGCACCTGGCTGGTTTCGAGGCAGGGCACACTTGAAGCAGTGGGCCAACCACCTGACACCTTAGGGAGATGGAGAAGTAACTCAGGACCTGTCAATCTCTTGACAAATTAAATCCCGTGAGTGCAGGGAAAGGCCTCTGCTGCCGCCCGCCCCTTCCTGCCCTTTCATGGCCGCATTAGAATATTTGCATATCTAAACCTGGCCAGCAGGCAACGGACTCCAAAGCTCTGGTTAACTAGGAATGTCATGCTACGTGAAAGAAAGCAAGGAGCCAAACACACTGTGCCCTTGGTCTCCACAGGGATGGCCAGGGTCACTGCTTCACCCAAAGGCACCCATGCTCAGGTGTCCAGGCATGGAAGCCCATTCTCCAGGACTGTCCTCTGGGCACAGGTCGGAGTCAACTTAAGTCCTATGAAATACTGGAAGCCTTGGCAAGAGAGCCTCAGGGACAGAAGAACACTAATTAAAGGCCTGTACTGAGAGCGACTCTGGGCAAGCCCTGGCCTAGGGGCCAAGGTTCTCTGCCTTGTACTAAGCCTGTGTACACTAACACCACCCCAAAGAGCTCAACATTTGTGCTTACCGCTAACATGAGGCTGTGAAGAAAACCAATGTGGGGTGGACAGGGACTAGCAAAGGGCAGTGTTAGTGGTGTAACCCTCAGAAGATCCAGTTCGTACCTTTCGAGAAATCGATCCTGGTGAGGGCTTCCCTGCAGGAGACTCTCGTGGGTGGCTGCTGGCACACTTTCGTTTTAGCCTTCCCACTTCCAGAAAACAGTAAATAGGTCTGATTGTCTCACAAATGAAGCCAGCTGAGAGGCCATTTAAAGTGCACACGTCACCCAGATGGGATGACAACTACTGAGATGATTTTAATTTTTGAGAGAAGATACAACCTTTAGAAAGTTCACTAGATTCCACAATGCGGGGGCCAATTACACCTGTTCCCCAAAGCAGTGATTTCTTTAGCTTGATGAAGAAACATCATTTCCTAATATGGGCAATAGGACAGGACAGAATCCCGGTCCCTAGAAAACTACCCTTCTCTTTGAGAACCCCACATAAGGCTTTGACTCAGCTATAGCAGTCTTCAGGGTCCTAAGCAAGAGCACAAGCGGCAATTCCCAAAGTGCGACAGCCTTCTGAGGGGCCAGATGGTGCAGGCAGGTAAAACAGTTCTTGGCAAATGGTTCTCTTCCTGGAGGAAGGTGGGCAGCTTAGGGAAACTCAGAGGATTACTTTCTCTTGATCTGAACTTCTCCCAACTCTCACTGACCATTGTTTTGGGGAGTGTGGGTAAAGTAAAATTGGTTTTTAAAAACAACTAAAGCAAGCAGAACACAACACAGCTGGTTGGGCGTAGAGGACACTTGAGGGCAGGAATGAGGTTTCCCAGGGGTGCACAGTGGCTAACTGGGTATTCAGAGGGGTCCTGGAGGGCGGCCACTGGTCTTCCTCTGCACAGGAAGAGGACAGGGGCTGGTTTGCTTTTCCGTCAAGTCTAGGCGGTATCAGGTCCTTCCCTCCTAGCAGAGGGCTCTGCTGTGGAAGGGCACAGCCTCTGACAGGGCATTCAGAGGCAGGGACAAGGACTGCCACCCAAATCCTGTGGTGGATCTGAGGCATGGCAGGCTCTGGGCTTGGAGAACGAAGCAACTAACTTCTTGCTGTTAAGGTTCTTGAGGGAAGCACATCATAGTTTTAGTAGGGAAAAAAACAAAACAAAACCTAAAAAACAACCCAACAACAACAAAAAACAGGCTTTAAAGAGCCAAACTGGCTTTATCAAAAAGAGGCTAAGGGAGCCGACGGGCAATGTTTAAAATCTCCAAAGAAGGATGAACACATTCCTTATGAAAAAATGGGCATGGGAGGGAAGGGTATAGCTCCCATCTCGACCCTTGAGTTTCCCTGGGGACCTTCATGCACTTGGACAGACACTTCATTCTCTGTACTGAAAAGATGGTTCAAACTGTTGGGCTAGTACTGGTTCACTTTCAAAATAAAATAAAACAAAACACAAACACAAAATAAATAAAACAAATTTAGTCTAAAAAATTTAAACCAGAACTCTTTCAAGTAAACTGAAAGATAAATACCTGTATCTGCAAGTCCAGCTTGCAGGTCATCAACAAGCACCAAGTTACAGGTTTGTTTCTGCACAACTATGTTCAAAGCCCTGTGCTTCTGAGGGCAAAACCAGGAACTGAAGGCCATATGTGAACCAGAGACCTCAGCACGTCCCTCATGGGTACCCTGAGGGCAGGTACATGAGCCTTAGAGGGTCCATTACCAATGAACTGTCCTGCACACATGAGCTGGTGAAAGCCTCAAGCATGCATACATCAACACATGGAGGGGGAGCGGGAGAAGAGAGACAGGAGGCATTTGACAGCTTCAAGGATAACAGCACAACCAAGCAAACTGCATCTGAAAACCGTATGAGGAGGCCTTGTGACTGGAGAGAGTACACGCAGCCATGCTTCAGGGCCAGTTCCCGTCTGTACTGGCAAAAGCACCAGACAGACTTAACTCCTGCACCTGAACCTATGTTTCATCCAGTAATTCTAGAGCAGGGCATGGAGAGGCCTGGGGGACAATCTTGTCTCAGGCAGGTGGCTGGGAGCACCACCAGGGTGCATGCTTTCCCATAGGGAGTCCAGCAACAACTAGAAAGTGTCATACTGGGGACAGTGCTGCAGAGTCCTCTCTCCTTCCTCTGTGCCCAGAGCATTTAGACAGGCGCTGAGGGCAACAGTATGTTTCTTCCTGATTTGAATATGAGCGAGACAGTTAGCTCAGCCTAGAATATGGAGATTCAGGTGGTGCAGACTATGTGCTTTTCATACACATCAGACTGCTAACTGGTTTCCCAAACATTTGTTCTTCTTCCTAAAATAAAATGAGGAATACATACAAAGAGGGGTGGAGTGTGCACAGGGGCCATTTCAAGGGACCCAATCTCAGAGGCCCACAGGGTGAAATACTGTACATCCGCATGGCACCTGGTTAGTCAGGTGCTTGCTCTTGGCCTAAGCTACCCTGATGTGTAAGAAAGGCTGTGTACACAGCTGGTGTATTCCACACGCACATGGAGATGGTCATTGTCCATAGATGAAGTCTGCACTATCTGCTCTTTGATTCTGGTTGCATTCCCCCACATACAAGGCAGGGTGTCAGACCTCATTTGGAAAACCCCTTTGAGCCTCTAGGGAACCCTGACATGTCTCAAACTATCACCTATGTCTAGGGTCACTATGTTCAGTGTAATGCCCTGAGTAAGGCCAGGCCCACCCAAGTCCTGGGCAGTCACGGATCATGGCCCAAGTGGAGTCTGCGTATCCTTCCCCACCCTGACACGCGGGCGTTGCTCTTTCCTGTCCAGGACCTGGGATAGCTCAGGAGGACTGGACGCTGAGGGGCAGTGGGCGTCCAGTGTAGGAGACTTGCACACGAGGGCAGCAGGAGAGCCGCAGCGGTGTCAGGGCTGGAGGGTGGCCGCCCTGGCAGATGAAATGGGTCAACAGAAGATCTCTTCACCCTCTGCTGATACTTCCGAAGCAGGACCATCTGCAACCGTGAGGTCAAGAGTGAAAACATGGCCCCTCTGACGTCACTTCGACCCCGTCAAGTTTCTGTGTTGTGACAGGTGACTGGGCTGATTAACTTCCACAGAGTACTAGTGTTCATGTATGTAAACGGAAGCAAGAGCTCAGTCTTAACGTGAAGGCATGCAGAGCAAAGCATGCAGGGAAATGTGGACTACCACAGAGGTTCTGTGAGTACTGCTAGAGAACCTCAGCTCCAGTTCCTAACTCCTCCCAGGGAAAGTGCTGTGACCTGCCTTAGGCATCTAGAAGGTCAGCACCCAATCTTGCTGCTGTATTGGTTACGAGAACAAGTGCCTAGAGCAAGAGAGTGAGAGCCAGAATAACTCCAATTAGGGGAGTTAGTTTTTCAACTTGAGAAATGAAACCTGCACTCCACACGTAGGAGGCCCAGAACACAAGGTCCTGGATGCTCATTGCACAAGCATTCTTTCTGAAAAAGATCAGGCATGTTTTCCTGCATGTATGCATGGGCATCAGGTTCATGCATACATTCAGCCCACGGTGGCCAGAAGAGGGCATCAGATCCCCTCAAACTGGAGTTACAAGTGGTTGTGAGCTGCTATGTGGGTGTGGGGAGCTGCACTTGAGCTTTCTGTAAGGGCAGTGACTCCAACCTCAGAGCCACCTCTCCAGCCCTTGTACAAGCATTCTTTTCATGTGTCTCTTATGCACAAATGCCAGAGGCTTATTATTATTGTTGTTATTATTTTATCATTGATTACTAATTTGGAGACAAGGTCTCTCACTGAACCTGGAGCTCACCAATGTGACTATTCTAGCTTGTGGGTGAGTTCCAGGGATTCTCCCTCCTCTGCCTCCCACCTCTGGGGATAGAATTCAGGTCCTCATGTTTGAATGGCAAGCACGTTAACAACTGGGTCATCTCTGCGGCCCCTGCAAGTACTCTTTTTTTGGTTTTTCAAGACAGGGTTTCTCTGTGGCTTTGGAGCCTGTCCTGGAACTAGCTCTTATAGACGAGGCTGGCCTCAAACTCACAGAGATCCGCCTGCCTCTGCCTCCCGAGTGCTGGGATTAAAGGCGTGCACCACAACTGCCCGGCAGTGGGTGGCTTGGCTTTTGTAAATCTGAACTGTCCCCCCCACCAGCCTGTCACTACTCTCTCTTATAGAATACAGACTCCATGGCTACAGTGAGACAGCGTAGTGTGGACAACTCACCACCAGGCTGAGAGCGGCTTCCTTTGCTCTTCTTTTTCTTCTCCTTCTTTTCCTTTGGCTTAGCTAACCCAAAAAGGCGGGTGGAAGTGGAGGTGCTGGATGGGGCCTGGCTTTGCCCCTCTGGTACTTTTGTCTGGCTCGTTGAACTCAGTATATGAAAAGGCCCCTTATCTTTGTGCGTCTGAGAGATGCTGTTCCTTTTAGGAGACACTGAAAGTTCTGAGTCCAATGATCCTGACTTGGTTATGGAAGGTGCAGATGGCAAGGAGGACTCCTCCGGATTGGGCAAGAAGGATGGGACTCGCATCAGTCTGCCATGTTTATTCGAAACCTGCATATGTTCAAGAGAAGCCATGAGCATCATGGTAGCCACACTCTAAAGAACTTACTCTAAACAGGGCTTCACGGAACTGCTCCTTCCCAAGTCCTATCTATCTATAAGCATGTTAAAACCATTACATCCAATATTGATGTCATCCTTATATTTGATGAGGCAAAGTAAAAAGAACTCCCACTCCCTGAAGAAAAGGGATAGCTACTCATTTAAAGACCGGTTCACACAAGAGTGCAGCCATCACTTCGGGGCAAGAGATGATGGACCTGGCCAGGCTAGAGTGCTAACAGAAGAGCATCAATCCATCTGTGTTCTCTGCTGCCTGGGAACCAACCCTCCCCATCAAAATTCTGCTGATTTTCTTGGAATGTGAGTGGATCTACCCTTCTGCTAGAAAATGCAGAGCCACTAGCTGCTCCCTGCTATGTATCTGAGAAGCTCTTCTGAAAAGGCTGTACTTCCCGAGACATCACTTCAGTCTCCTTTCGTGGTCCAAGTTCAATTGCAATATGACAGAGTTTTAAAAGACAGGGAGATGTGCATACTACCAAACTATCTATCTGCCTCCAGAGTTCATGTTCCAGGGCAATTACAGATTATCTCATTACAGTAGCATCAGACTCAGCATGCTGAATGACAGAAAGCTTTCCTGAACAAGCAGCAGCTACAGAGAAAGAAGAGCTCGGAAGAGCATCAAACCAAACCAGACTTTATACGGAGTGCAGGTGTCTGAATATCCCTGCCCAGACATCCTCTGTGCACAAGAGAGGACCACTTTCTATCACTTGCTGGGCTCTTCCCTCTGTCACTGACCCCTGCTGATCCTCCCAACAGGTTCTTTATCTTGTAGCAGAGCTGACCTCTGCTGTCTCCTGACCACAGGCTCCTCTATCTTGGTATGTTTCCTATTTGTGGGGAGACATGCCTGAGTTACCATGTGCTCGACAGGACAAAGGCTAACTGCTACTCTCTCACACATGCTGAAGCGACTCTGGCCTAGGCTGGTGGCTGAGAAAAGTGCTTGCTAGCTTGATGGACCTATTGACTTCTCTGTGCTACGATCTCAAGTATCTGCCATCCTCTTCAATCTCCTTGAGTGAGACTCACGTCCTCCCCTTGTCCAGGGTAAAGCAAAGCTGCTGTATAACACGAATCTCTCCTCTGGTCTCTTCCATGAGGCTCCTATTATCACCCTCCGTCGCTGCCTTGCCTGGTCTTCATGGTAGGATGCCCCTTCCTATCTGTCTACTGGCCTGGCGCAGGCTCTAGGTACCTGGCAGAAGTCCTGATCCATCTGTCTCTGGCTGAGCCGCTCTGCATCCCGCTTCAGTTGTTCCTGTTCTCTTTCCAGCTGTTTCTGGGCAGCCCGCAGTCTCTCCAGATCACACTGGTAAGTGCCCTTCCTCTGCTGGAGCTCTGCGCGGTCCGTGTCCAGGTCCTGCTGCCTGCGGCGGACTGCCTCCTCCCGTTCTGCCAGCTTGGCCTCGCGGTCTCTCAGTTCCTGCTCCCGGGCCTCCCACTCACGCTCACGCCGGCGCTTCTCCTCCAGGTGCTGTGCCTGCTGCTTCTGCAGGTTGGCGAGGTCCTGGCGCTGCTTCTCCAGGCTCCGCTGTTTCTCCTGCTCAATGAGAGAGCTGGGGCGAGACGCACTCCTTGTGAGTACCTTCTCAGTCAGTACCAGCTTCTGGTCCTCGATGTAGCTATCTTGTTGTAGCACAACTCCCTGTCGTGGCATAGAGAACAGTCATGCAACTCAGGTCCAGGAGAAAAGCAACCTGCAAGGATCCTCCCCTAACCCCACACTAGGGTACTGGGACAGAATGATTCCCTGCCTCATGTTGTAAGGGTTGCTCCTGGGCAACTTTGGACAGTTCTCAGCGTCAAAGATATGGGGACTCAATATTTGAAATGCCTGGTTATCTATTTTCTCTTTAAGCTAAAAAATAATTTCAATTTATTTTGTGTGTGCATGCATGTGTGTGCCAAAGAAGGCATGTGAAAGTCAGAGGATAATCTGTAGGCGTCAGTTCTGTCCTTCTACAATGTAGGTCCTGAGGACTGAACTCAGGTTGTCAAGGTGGGAGCAGTGTGTCTGCTGTGCAGGAGGGAGAAGGTAGGCAGGAGACAGGTAAACTCTTCATGAAAGGAAGGGATCAGAACGAGGGGGAAGCACCAAAGAGTATGAGAGAGCCACTCTATGCAAACAGCAGAGAGAGAGATAAGGAAAGGTTTTCTGAGGTGAGACAGCCTCTGGGGAAGGTCCCTAGAGTCAACCAGCTGCTCTCTGACTGTGGTCTTGGAAGGCACACATGATGTGATGTCTTCATTTTCTTAACCAGAAGCTAATCTTGGGCTTATTTCCCAACAAGTAACTTATAAATCCTAAAGACCGAGGTCAACAAAATCTCTGTGCTAGGTTCTCTAAACAAGCAAGTAAGCGCACAGATAAAGACGGCACAGGTACCTGCAGCATGCTGAGGAGTTCGTGGAGGTGAACGATGCTCTGGACCACCTGCTAGCAAGGGAATAAACATTCATTTCAGTTTTTCTGACTGTAAGAAATACCACATGGCTACAACATCTTCAGAACACAACAAGACATTACATTTTAATGACATCTTTAAAATGGAAAACCTGACAGAGTAACTGAGGACTAAAGAGATGGCTCAGTGGGTAAGAGCAGGCTTGATTCCAAGCACCCACATGTCAGCTTCTAATTGTGTGACTCCAGTATCTGACCTATTCTGGCCTCTACAGGCACTGCATATATTCACAGACATACAAGGAGGCAAAGTACCCAAACACATAAAAAAAAGAAAGAAAAAAAGTCATGAAAGAATTAGAAGAAAGTAGAGGAGGAAATAAGGGATATCGGGATGTCCTAGTTGAGAAACAGGACAGAGATACAAAAAGTTAATCATATGAAACACTAAAAAGCACTCGGAGTAGATGCACAGTGCAATGGTTGAGGCTCCGGTTCAATCCACAGAGCATATACACACACGCACAAACTAAGAAATGCTGTTTGAAATGATCAAACCAACAAAATGTCAATTTAAAAATGGTAGTGCTCAATGCTGCTGAAAGTAAAATGAAGATGGACACAGCTGGCTACACAGCAGCTCCTACATGGCCATACAGTGAGGAAAACCAAAGAGCCATGTCATAAGCGTAATGTGCAAAAGAGCAGAAGAGGGATTAACCACAGAAAGATCCAACTCTAGACCTGACAGACATAGCTATCATGCACCGTGCTCCTGAGTCTGGGGAAAATGCCTCTGCTGCATTGAGAGATCTCTGGAAGGTCACACACATGACCATGAGACGGATGAGAGAGGGGCAGACACAGACACCCAATAGTCACTCTTCAGTGATGGGTTATATATCTAGATGATTTATGTTACTAGTCTTTACGTTTTTCTTTTTTATAATACGTAAACCAAGCTTAGTTCTGATAATTCTTTTTTAAATATTTATTTATTTATTTATTATGTATACAATATTCTATCTGTGTCTATGTCTGCATGCCAGAAGAGGGCACAGATGGTTGTGAGCCACCATGTGGTTGCCGGGAATTGAACTCAGGACCTCTGGAAGAGCAGGCAATGCTCAACCACTGAGCCATCTCTCCAGCCCCCTGACAGTTCTTTCTTACAGCTCACACTGAATCTTTACAGAAGGCGCAGAAGCCTGTGGACTGCAGCTGTGCAGTCCCAGTGTGAAGGTCAGGAACATTATTTCTCACAGGCTTCCTCACTAAGTACAGGGAACCTTGCCAAATGGGAGAAATCAGCTGAGAGCTTATTTCAAGAGACAGCAGCCTACTGGGCCCAGGTCCTGGTTAGATCAGGGTGAGTCCCTCAGCAACCTCCTCTGCCAACAAATAGAAAACAACATCCTGTGGATTTTTTGAGGGGGAATGGTAACGAGGAAGTAGTTTAAAATTTCAAAACAAAACTCCCAGGGGTTTAAGATAATAAACAAGGAAGAATGAAATGTGAGAAACAGCCTAAAAAGCGTGGTTTCAAGTGTGCACACACAACAGCAAGGCTCAGCATGAGCACTGTCTAGGACACAGCAGTGACCCTGAAACTGATTCCAACAGGCCTCAGAGGTGGGACTCAGTGACAGCAGCGCTCCAGGGAGCAACCAAAGCCTATTCCCAGGGTCTAATTCCCCATCAGGCTCCCTTGTAGGAAAGGAAGTGTTCAAAGAGGCAAACTCAATAAGAATAAGAAATTACTTGGGGGCTGGAGAGATGGCTCAGTGGTTAAGAGCACTGACTGCTCTTCCAGAGGACCCGGGTTCAATTCCCAGCACCCACATGGCAGCTCACAACTGTCTGAAGATCCAGTTGCAGGGGATCTGACACCTTCACACCAATGCACATAAAAGAAAAGTTAAATAAACCATAAAAATATTTAAAAAAAAAAGAAACTACTAAGGAGAATTTGCCACAAGTTTAACTCCCATACTCTATAGACTTATGGCCACTGGGATCCTTTACTCTACAGGAGAAGCTGCTACAAATTCTAGCCATCGGGCCCAGACTGAAGGCACTAAGGGGGCTCCCCAGTTCTTGTACAGACAAAGCTATATAGTTGTGGTAGCTCTCGCCTTAAACCCCAGAACTCAGGAGACAGGCACGTGGATCTCTGTGAGTTCAAGGCCAGTCTGGTCTACAAAGCCAGTTCAAGGACAGCCAGAACCACACAGAGAAACCCTCCTGTCTCAAAAGCGAGCAAGAGGGAGGGAGGAAGAGAGAGAGAGAAAGAAAGAAAGAAAGAAAGAAAGAAAGAAAGAAAGAAAGAAAGAAAGAAAGAGAGGTCTTCATTCATAGTATATAACACTCACTGAAGGGAATGTATAGCTGTACTTCTTAGTTATAAAACATTAAAGACAGAAGAGACTTGTAACAGCAAAACAAAAATATTCTAAACTCAATAAATATTCTAGATAGTTCATGGAATCCTTACCTCACTGTTTCTTTTAAGCATAAATACCAGATTAGCATTTCCACCCTATAAAATAACAACAAAAAATGCATTTAAAAATGCAACTCTTGATGTAGAGACTATACTCAGTGCATTTTCTAAGTTACATTGTACTTCTGGATTTCCCCCTTTTCTACCATAGCATCTCCCTAGAGGGCGTGATGAAAAGTTGAACTAGTTTTTACTAAAAAAAAAAAAACCAGTAAAGCAGGATCACGATGTCACAGGGCATCAAACAGGCTGTTTAATAAAACTGGTCCTGCGAGGGCACAGCAGAACCGGGTGTGTAAAGAGGACACTTGAAGCCAGGGGGCCCAAAGCACCAAGAACATGGGCCTCTCAACTCTATGGTTTGCTCTAAGACTGTGCTTTCCCTAGAAAATGAAATTTCATTATGAGTGGCAAGCTGATTCCTGAGCCAGATCAAGGAAAAATACTTCAAAAGGGTGATGAGGTCCAAGGGGGTGCCAAGAGGTTCACATATAAGAGTGTTTTTCTAGGAAATCTTACCTTTTTCAGACCACTGTCTGATTCTGTTCTCCTAAGATCCTGCCCATCATCACCTTCTTCTTTCTCACCTCCTAAACAAAACACAAATGAAACAAAAACAAATGAAAACAAAAAACAAATGAAAACAATATAGATAGCTTAGGGGTATTAATAGCTCTGAATCCTATTAATACCAAAAATAAAAAAGAGGCTAGGGTGGCACTCGGCCACCAGTCACAGCTTCTCCAACGGAGAGTAAGACAACGAAATCCAAACAGAACAAAACAAAACAACAGCCAAACAGAGCTTAGCATCCCTTATTTGATGCTTGGAACCAGAAGAGTGTGAACTTCAGATTTTTGGATATGTGTAATAATAAGATGCTTGGCAGTTGAGACTTTTGTCCAGACTGTACAGAACTACTGAATGTCTCACAGACACTTGCACACAGCCTGGAGATAATGGTATACAATGTTTGGAGCATCTTTGTGTTCTCAGTGCAACTTCCCAAGTGTGGAGTTTGCGGTGTAACACGTCAGGAAGTTCTGAACTATGCAGCAGCATGGACATCAACTTTTTACATTAGACACGCTCAAGCACTCTGGTCATAGCTAGTTCAGTTGAGGAATAATGAACATGGTTCTCACAGGAATTCCTGAGTGTCTGAGACTCTTCTGAAGACATTTACTGAAGGGACAGAGGAGACTGTGCGCTGCAAGAGGATAAGAAATGGATCACCTTTGGAAGCATTCATCTGATGACAGTCAAATCCTCCAAAGGTCTCTGCTCTCCGGGGCAAGGAAATGGGGCCAGCCATGACTTCCTGCTCAACAGGGCTGCTGATGGACTGTCCAAGTGTGCCGCCGAGACTTCCACTCACCAAACCCTGGAGGATTTCCACTGGGGTGAAGCAAACAAAACACTCATGTGGATATCTATCTTTCATTAGGGGGAAAAAATGTCACGGCAACATGTGATATGTACAGACTGGACCAGAGAGTCCCAAAGAATCGGTACATTTTTCTGCCCAGAGGCCCTGGGGCATCACATGTTTTAGTTGGGCTCTGCTGGAAACATAGAGACAAATTTCACGCTTCTATCCACGGGCCAGAAAAATCCGTAGGGCAACAGGAAGGCAGAGTAGTTGACTGGGAGGAGTATGGGTTCCAGAAGCAGAGCCAAAGCAGTGGCAAGGTCTCTGGAGACATGAGCCAGTTTGAGAACAGCAAGGAAAACTAGTAGGAGCAGATGGGCGCCAGGGGCCGGAGCAGCCTAAGCGTCTGGGTCTTCTCACCTAAGTTAACTGCTAACTTGAGACTTCCCCAGGGCAGGGTCTGTGGGGAGGACACTGACATGAGAGGAATGGGGTGAGTGAGAAAGAACGTCCAGACAGAATAAGAGGCAGAAAAGAAAAAAAAAAAACCCTCTTAACAAGCACCAACATTTTAATAAGGCATAAAAACAATAGAAAAAAATATAATTAAAAAAGGTTCTTGAGTTAACTTTTTTCCCTTAGCTTTTTTTTTTTTTTTGAGAAAGGGTCTTACTATGTAGATCAGTCTGTCACTGAACTCAGAGATCTCTCTGGCTCCTGAGTGCTGGGATTGAAGGAGTCTGCCACAAAACCCAGCAAAAAAACAATATTTGAAAGAAAAAATTTCATGGAAAAAAACGAACAACTAAAAAATACTGAAGTCAAATGTCATATAAAGAAAAGAGGTGGAAAACAAGACTGTAACTTTCTATAGATTAGGCACAGCACAAAGATGTTCCTATTAAACAAGTGAGATAAACACACTGAGGAAACAATGCAAAACACAGAAGAATCTAAGTCAAGAGTAGAGAAAACAAAGTCGATGCAGTAGCACCTTTGCTAGCTCAGCTCAGGACATGGAGGCCACAAGATGCAGGGGGAGGCAGGGTGTTCAGTTCAGATCAGGAAGCATTGGGCCCTAGTCAGTTCTTTTTCTGTGACATAGGAACAGTCGGATAAAAAGATGAATCCTGCAGAGGAGGGGCTCTTCCTTTTGGTGCCAGTTTTCAGTAAACTGGTCTGTATGAATCCTCTGATAGGACTTGCAAATTATTTTGCACATGTTGTTATGAGGCTGCAGCTGTAGCTCAGAGGTAGAGCTCTGCATGCGTGAGGGGCCTTATGTTCAGTACCCAGCTCCAAAATGGATTCATGGATTTAAACATAGTTGATAGGTTCTAGGTCGCCAAGCAGTTCTCAACCTCATATAAAGCTCAGTACATCTTATGAAATACACCAAGTCTGAGAAATTCAGCTTCTGAAACCAGCTGTGACCGAGACCGACAGACCTAGAGAACAGAGCCCTATATGGAAAAAATCCAACCAGTGGTTCAAAAAGCTCAGCTAACCCAAAGATTAACTGCATGGCTAGGATGGGGATGGTGGGCTTGCAGGATGGCTCAGTAGGTATGCGGGACAGTTATATGCCAACTTGACAGAAACTAAACTTATTTTGAGAGTAGAGAACCTCAATTGAGAAAATGCCTCAGTAAAACTGGGCTGTGGGCAAGCCTGTAATTAGCACCCCTCCATGGCCTCTGCTTTATCAGCATTATTAGCTCCTGCCCTGTGTGAGTTCCTGTCCTGATTTCCTTCAACAATGGACTAGAATGTGGAAGTGTAAGTCAAAAAAACCTTTTCCTCCCCAACTTGCTTTCACCACAGTAATAGTAACCATTAGTAAGACAGTAGGTAAAGACATTCACCATGGAGCCATGCCTGATGATCTTGAGTTTGCTCTCTGGGACCTATATGGTGGTTCCAGACTCCCCAAGTTGTCCTCTTACCGTCATATACCTTCATATGCATATCATGGGCTGTGTACACCCCCACACATGCACGTGCACAGTAGATACACTAATGTAACTTTAAAAATAAAAGAGGGGAAAGTATTTAAGTGATTATTGATACAAGTTAGGGCAGCTGCTTCTGTTAGGAGGAAGTTAAGGGTGATGGGGACATGCGAAGGCTTGTAGGGTGTCTGCCATGTTTTTCTTAGCTTGGGCAGTGGTGGTAGGGGGCTTACCCGACAACTTAACTACAGCGATACTGGGAAGCTTTTTATACTGGTGTTTGATAGCAACAGCAGACACTGGCAGGCGACATTAGTGTCCTCCAGGACAGGACAGAGACGGCAATGTTGTGTGTAAATTACCTTCACTTATTGCACTTTTCATCAGTGGTCCTCCTTTGAGAGCCTCCTCTGTGTTGGAGCGGAAGAGGACTCTCGGGCTGTGCGTTGGGGAGCAATCCTCAGGCAAGGGAATGCTGCATTCAGTCATGTCCCGGAAAATCATCTCCTTCTCTTCCAGCAAGAGGAGGATCTGCTGGTCCTTCTGTTGAAGTTGTTCTGCAGGGCAAACAGAAAAACCACCTGACTTGTCTGGAGCCGGGGAACACAAGATGACTGAGAGGTGAGCGCCACCTAGTGGTGGTCATGGAAAGGCCCAGGACAGAAGAAGGGTTCTTTCCTGAAAGCACCAGCATTTCAGACACAACTAGTCTGAGCTTTGTTTCTGCTCCTGTCCTGTCTATTTCTCAATTCACCACACTCTGGTGGTGCCACTTTCCTGCAGCTGCCTTAATTACGGAATCTAAAGAGTTAAGAGTTAATTTAGGTCTTTTCCTGATAATGACTGGATAATGACTCCCCCTTCTGTAATGGAATGGCATAGCTGGCCTGCTCCCTATGCCTTATACACTTTACCTCTGGAGATCCCATGCACTGTCAGCTGCCTCTTGTATGCTGATGATCCCCGGTAAACACCCCCAAGCCTACTTTCCTGAACATCAGACCCTAGAGTCAACTATCAAGTGACTTTCAACAAAAGGGTACTCTCAGGACAACGTCAGAAACCAGTCTTTTCCAGCCCATTCACCTTTAGTTTACGGTTTCTTCCTTAGACGGCAGTCTTTATCTGCCAGGCTACCCAGCTTGGAAAACGGGTAGATTTTTCCTCTCCTTCTGTCCCATCACCACATTCAGCTGACTAGTTTTATTAATTTGTTTTTTGTTTGTTTGTTTGTTTTTGGTTTTTCGAGACAGGCTTTGGAGCCTGTCCTGGAACTAGCTTTTGTAGGTCAGGCTGGCCTCGAACTCTCAGAGACCTGCTTGCCTCTGCCTCCTGAGTGCTGGGATTAAAGGGGTGTGCTACTACCACCCGGATTTTAATTTGTTTTTTAAAGTTTGTTCTTTGACAACATCATACATGTATGAAGTGTATTCTTTTACCCTAACTTCTTTCCTACCCTTAGTATTCAATTCCAAGTAGTTTTCCTACATTCATGACTGTTTTCTTTGAGACGCACTAAGTTTAACAAGGTTCGTCTGTATGACCATGGGTTTGGAACTGTCCATTGGAGCCGAATGAGTTCCTCAATGGGAACTTAAGGCTGTATACACCGCCCTTCCTCCCTGATTGACTCTTGATGGGTCCACTGCAGGCAGCCATAGCTGCTGTGAAGTTGTGACTGTAGCCACCGTGCTGTGCCCAGAAGACAGCATCCACAGCCTTCCTCCCTATCTTAAAGCCCTTACATTCTTCCCACTTCTTCCACTATGTTCCCAGAGCCTCAGAGGGAATGGTATAAAGGTCTTGCTTAGGGCTGAGCACTCAATTGTCACTAACTTATTCTCAGCATCTTGAACAGCCATATGTCTGCATTCACCACTGTTCTTTGCAGACAGACTTCTGACTGAGGCTGAGAGTAGCATTTTGATTAATAACCTCATTTCTTCAACTGTCCACTTTTCCATTCATGTCTCACTAACCTATCCTAAGGGTCTCCCAAGGGGTCCATCTCCAGTGGCACCTCTACTTCCTCAAGTAATTTTTGAAAAAAATTACATTAAAAGTATAGCATTCCCAGGGCTGGAGAGATGGCTCAGTAGTTAAGAGCACTTGCTGTTCCTTCCAGAGGACCTGGGTTCGATTCCCAGCACCTACACAGCAGCTCAGACCTGTCTGTAACTTCCTTCCCAGGGGATCTGATACCCTGGTACCCTAACATAGACACACATGCAGGCAAAACACTAATGAACATAAAATAAAAATAAATTATATCCTCATTTCCTTTGCAGACTGAAAGACTTGCCAGCTTTCAGTTTCTGTCACTTACTCCTGACCCTGAAGACCCGCCACTCCTCAGCAGACAAATCAAGTTCTTTTTCACATAACTATCCTTAAGAAGCAAGATAATTTTTTTCAGATGTAATTTATGCAACAACTTCTGTGAGACTTACAGAAGCAGAATGAACAGATCCCACACACACACTTACTTGGCCCTGGGATGTTTGGCCTTTGAGGGATTCATGTTTGTCATCTACACAATGGGAGGCAGACAAGACCACATGGAGCAGTGGGTACTCACTGAGCAGTGCTGCAAGCACAGTGAGCCCCCTTCCCTGAGCCATCTCACAGTTCATCTGTGAGCACAGCAAGAGAGAAGGCAGGGACTGCAAAGAATAGAAGACACTAACTGGAGAATATATTCCTCATTTTAACCTTAGACATGACTATAAATTGTGGCGAATTCTCTATGACAAGGCATGAATAAAGTCACCACTGACCAAGGACAAAGAATCAGAGATCAAGAACTTTGTCCAAAGAACCAAGATCAGAGAATCCATATTCCCAAGTGCTATTTATTTAATATTTATATATATTTATATTACTCATTTTTATTTTTATAGGGCCTGCATGTATAGGGTCTGTGCATCATATTCATGTCCAGTGCCCACAGAGGCCAGAAGAGGGTACCATATCCCCTGAAATGGGAGTTATAGACAGGTGCTTGGAATTGAACCCAGATCCTCTGGAAGGCCAACCAGTGTTCTTAACTGCTTAGCCATCTCTCTAGGCCCACTAGACTATTCTTACTGCATCCTCCTTTGGGAACTATTTGTTTCTGTAGTTGAGCTGACTGAGACAATTCAATGCTCATGAAAAGACAGACCATTTCCAACATTTTACCTTTTAACTCTCGGGCTCTGGTATCCAACAATTTCTTTTCTTCTTCATTCTCACTAGGAATCCCTTCATCTTCATCTCTGTTCCTAACATAGCCAAAATAAAACAAGATGAAACACACAAACCATCCAAGATGTCAGTCACATGTCACTGCCCTGTGTACATGAAGCCACACAGAGGTAGGAAGAGAGCGGAAAGGGCAGGCCTTGGTGTCTCACTTACAGGGAATTGATTGTATCCTGAATGATGTGAATCCAGCTATTCCGCTCCTCTTTGGAGCTGGCGTGGACCTCCACCATCTCTGGGTCTTTCACTCCCATACTGATGAGGAACAGACCTTTCTCCTCATGCGCCACTTCTCTCACAATCAGCTTCTTCAAGGAGATCACAGTTGACTTATGGTCCTGGACAGAGGAGAGAGCAGACATAAGACACGCATGCAGTACACTCACTCTTGAAGACAACGCTAACCTAAGGTAAGCTCAGACAGCTTTAAATGCATGACTTAAAAAACAAAATAAAATCAATTTAATCCTTTTCCAGAAAACCCCTTCAGTTTTCAGATAAGCATTTCAGCATTCTCCTCAGATGTGAACAGGAGATTTCTACACTGGAGATTAGAGGATCATGGCCACTAAAATTCTGTTTTCTGGAGGATGAATCTGGGAGGCACATTCCACAAGTGGGTTTCTATTGTGATCAAGTCATCAAGTGTTCAAGGCATTCAACAGGATTGTGAAGGAACATAAAAATAATTTTGCAGTGGGAAGGAAAAACAACAAAACACCACTAGGGCATCTAAGGAATCATTCCCAGGGATCTTCTGTGAGGCAGGTGGTTTTCAGTGGGCAGGTAAGCCACAGCTGTATGACAGACATGGTGATGCCAGCTGGTTAGACTTTATATCCAACTTAGCTGGCATGAATATGACTTATTTCAAACAGAAGAGAGTGACAGTTCAGCTTACCAAGGATGCAAACACGTATTTCTGGTCTTTTTCCTGAAGGAAAACTAAGATGTCAGTGAGGAGAACTGCTTGAACCTCTGCAAAGTAGAAGTGGGGAAGGAAAGGAGAGAAGCCGTCCATCAAACTGGTTTAGCAATGCACAGCGACTGTGTCCGAGATCGCACCCACCCCCTGCAATGGTTTTGTCATTCTGCAGGATTCAGAGTTGACCACTGGAGTTTTAGAGGTATTTTATTCTATCTTTAAAGTGTTTGTAGTTGTTTTGTTATCCTTAATAAACTATGCTATCTAGCATTTTAAAAATCTTCAGATAGTTATTGTTTTCAGCAATAAGTATAATAATAGTTAAAAATACTGAAACCCCAGATTTCTCACTTAGAAACAAGAGGACAAAATATAAATCCTGGATCCCAAATGGACAATATGAATCTCTTTACAATGTTGCTACATGGAGAAATGAGTGATTCATACCTTGTAAATCAATGTGTTTCTTTTAGCTTCACCTTCCTGGGATGTTTTGAGGGACATGACTTGACCCACAGATCAGAGGATTCAAGCAAAGTTACTGGCAAAGCAAATAACTGCTTTTTATCCTAGAGGCATTTTAGGCACATCACCATAAGCCTTGCCTCAGAAAAGGCTAAGTGATCAGTCTTGAAAAGATATATCTTACATTGCAGTGTGTGTGTGTGTGTGAGCAAGCCAACTTTTGTGTCTTTCAGAGTTGGCTTTGGGTATTTTCCTTTATTACTCTTTAATTTTTTGTTTTTTTTCTTTACCTAATTTAAAAAAAAGATTTATTTATTTATTATGTATACAGTGTTATGCCTGCAGGCCAGAAGAGGGCACCAGATCTCATTATAGATGGTTGTGAGCTACCATGTGACTGCTAGGAATTATCTCAGGACCTCTGGAAGAGTAGCAAGTGCTCTTAACCTCTAAGCCACCTACCTCTCCAGCCACTGTTTATCTTATTGTTAAGACAGGGTTTCTCTTACTGAACCTGGCTGGAGCTTGCCATTTTTGGCTGGACTGATAGGTCATTGAGCTTTGGGGATCCTCTTGTCTCTATTTGCTGCCCCTCTTGCCCAGGTTATAGTGTGCATCACTGTATCTGGCTTTTATATCAGTTCTGGAGATCTGAATTCAGGTCTTAATACACTCACAGAAAGTTACTCAAAAGGTGACTGCTCAACTAAGCCATTATTCTGTATGGTAAAGTTTTAAGTATAACATACTTATTTAAGAATGAAGGTGAGAGAGGCAGGTGGATCTCTGAGTTCAAGGCTAGCCTGGTCTACAGAGTGAGTTTTAGGACACGCAACAAAGCTACAGAGAAACTCTGTCTCAAAATTAAAAAAAAAGAGGGTGCAATTCAACCAATGTGTTAAGTAGTGAGCAACCTTTACCAACATACTCCAGGAAATATTCTTCAGTACAACCCCCCCACCCCAATGTTGGAGAGGAAACCCTGGGTTCTATGTATGCCAGGTAAGCAGCCCACCTGAGCTACACTCATAGCCCACAGTTTGTTTGTAATCTTTCCCAATTTCTCATAATATTAATGGGAAACGGCAGCCAGAAAAGTACCCAGAAGGGATGTATAGTAGAGGCTTTCTCCATCCTCACAGTGAACAAGACTGGTGGGTTCACACACACAAATCCCTGGGTTCACTCCCCAGCACTGCATAAAACAGGGTGTGGTGGTACACACCTGTTAACCCCAGCACTTGGGGGAGTTCAAGGTGACCCTCAGCTGAGTTTGTGATTAGTCTGGGATACCTGACATTCTCTTATCTGCTACCCCTCAAAATCAGGACAGAGATATTTTAAAGCAAAAGATTAAGACTCTCCCACCTCATCCCATCACATCCCACCCCATCCCAGATAGCTTAACTGTCAACCTGACACAGCCTAGCGTCATCTGAGAAGAAAGCCTTCAATGCCTAGATCAGAGGCCCATGGTCATGCTTGGGGGAATGGTCTGATTATTAATTGTTGTAGAAGGCTTTAGCTCACTGTGGGTGATACCATTTTCTGGGAAGGTGATCCTGGGCTATGTAACAAAGCTAGCTGAGCAGGAGCCCATGAACAAATGAGAGTGAATCAGCATCCAGCGTTTCTTCGGGGCCCTTTGTTCCTCTCCTGATGTACTTCAGTGATGAGCTGTGACCTGGAAGTGTAAGCCAAGTACACTCTTTCCTCCCCACTGCTGCACCTACTCAGAGCGTCTTTAGTCACAGCAACTGAACGGAAACTAGAACACTTGCACAGACACACTCTGGCTTCATAGGTAAAAGTGAATTCAGCTCTCTTCCACTCCATTAAAACAAAAGCACGTGTGGAACCAGAGTGCGTAAATGGGGGAGTTAGGTAAAATGTCATGTTTTTTCTCACATGCAGATGTAAATTTAATTACTTGTAATATAGGACATGAAAGGTGAAGAAAGACTGTTTGGGGCAAGAAGGGGACCAGCAGGAGGTGCTGTTGGAGCAAACAACCATGTATGTTGTATTAAAGTTTATAATGAAACCCATTGTTTCGTATGCTAAGAAAATTAATTTAAGAAATATGTAGGGCAATACAATTCATTTTGTCTAAATTATGGTCAAACTAAGTTAAGTCTAAACTGCAGAATATAAAATATGACACATAAAAACCAACAGACTGATGTATACTGCAGTGGTACCTAAGACTCCAGCAGATCTACATTCTATCACCATTGCCACCCCAGAAATGGAACAAAACAAACATCTTTAATTGGATCCAGGAACTTCAAAAAAATTCATCAACTCATGATCTGACTAGTCCTCTAGGCATGCACAGGGCCATTTTCCTCTGCTCCCTCAAGGGGAATGCACATCTCCTAGCCAGCTACTCGGAACTACCAGGCTGACCCTTCCAGGTTTTTCCCTCTGGAAAGCAGAGCCTATAGCTCCTTGGGAAACAGTGGGCTGATTTATGCAGACCTCTGCCACAACTAGAATTCCCTACAAAGCTACATAGCAAACAGAAGCAAAGGAGGTCTCAATTTTCAGGCTAGACAACAGTAATTTTCCATGCACTGTCATTAGTTTTGACAAATTATTTTAAGTTTACTTTAAAATAATTCAGGTGTCTGCCAAAAATAAGTTCAAAAAGCATAAGTTTCAACTTTGTTGGATCCTGAGGTTTATATGATCAGTGTTATGGATCAGAGAAATAACAATCCCACCCCTTCCATGGGGTGTTCAATACAGCACTGGCTGTTCTTGGCAGGAGTTCACGGGGGTGTGAAAAAGACTAAATAGCAACCCCTTCTCCCTAGTGCAGGCATTTCCAGCCAGAAACCTATTGTTCTGCTATTGGTTTGACCACAGCTTTATTCCAACAGCTGGAACCTATTTGTTTTTATTTTTGAAATAAGCTGCATATAAAGGAAAAGAATAAAGTGTTGGCTCCAGCAGTTCTAGCAAACCTAAGTCCTCATGAGAAGGATAGGTACTTCTGAACTGCCAGCCTGCTTCAAAGGCAGCCTCAAAGTGGTGGTGTGGAGAAAGGTCTGGGCTAGCATCCTCAGACCACCACAGAACTGTGAGAGCTAGAAGGAAGGAGCACCTTAATTCATCACAGGATATCCTAAACACTCCTGATCAGTGGTGGGGGACACTTGAACATTGTACCATGCTTCATTTCCATGTCTTCCACTGCTGTCCAGGCACTGGTGGGTGACAGCTCCAATGCCTTTGTCACTTCTGATGTTCTCTACATGACTCCCAGTTGTGTTGAAAAAAGCAAAACAACAACAACAAAAAACCCAAACCACAAAACACCTAACTCATCCCTTGTCCACGTGATACCCTCTCATTGTGAGCCTAATCCATGCCCACAATCAGCAAGAACATCAAGTGCCAACTCCTCACTGTGTGGCAGGCATCTCTGGCAGCTGGACCCCAGCAGGTTCTCATTTTTCTCATCTCCTATCACTCTCTTCTCTTCAGTCTGTCTGGGAGTCCTGAAGATTTAACTTTCTCTGGGTTCCAGGCCCTCCCATCTCCATGATTTCCTCCAGCAACACTTTCTCTTCATTCTTCAAGACTTACCTCCACGGCCACTCATCCTTCCTCTTTATTCTGGCACCCACCACACTACAGAAGTACCCTCTTCTTGCAGGTCTGAAGTCAGCTGCCTGGAGGGGACTTCTGTACTACTGTCCTAAGCACAACAGGCTAAGGGCACCTGAGTGCTCTGACTGCAGACACCTATGGCATCATTCCTACTGAGATGGGAAAGGAAATGTTCCTTCTGATATCAGTGTGCTACTGAGACAACAGTGCACCCATGGCCTGTTCCACATCCTCAGCTCACTGAGTCCAGGACTGTGGTGGGAGCGCCAGCAGCTGCTGTGAAGTTAGAGCTCACAGAGGCAGGATGCCTAGCTAGTAAAGTTCTGATGAAACTGATCACTTTCCTAAAAGATGTACTGAATAATTAAAAACAAAATGCTTAACTTCGTTAACTTATTGTAGGTGACTGATGAAAACTGAGAAATCATAAATAAAATGAACGAGTTACCTTTAATGATCTATTTTGCTTTAGAGAAAAATGACAGACAAGAATCAAAGTAATAAGGAATGTAGTTGAAATGAGTTAGACTTGCCTTTCTCTAAGGTCTCAGAAGGTCTTTTGGGAGTGATAAATTCTCAATTCTTACGGACTCACAGTCCCTGACTCAGACAGTTCTGCCATTGACCCCATCCCACAGCGGCTATTCAGCACCTCTCTTGGGGAACACGTCTTCCGCAACAGTCTGCTATATGTATTAATTTGATCCTTCATGTTTTAAATCACGTTTGCTGTTTTTCCTGAGTGTATCTTTTCCTTACTGCCACATTTCATAGGGCTTTGTAAGCCACTTCAAATGAGTCTTTTTGACATATTACTAAATGGTTGTTGCCCCGGGTGATATCTGGGAATAGCTCTCTTAGGAAGAAACCTGATGGTGAAGTCCAGAAGCATCTGAATTCTTCCTGTTCTCCCCAGGCACACAGACACGGAAGCAGTCTTACCTTTCAGCCGTCCTGTTGCACTCTTCAGAAACACACTCCCATCCCGCACCAGCTTCTTCCGTTTCAGATCCTCCTTGGCGAACATCTGCCCACTCTTCATCCTCATGATCGACTTGCTATCGGTCTTCGTGTAAATCTCACCGAGACGGACTTTCTTCTCATAACTTGCCACTTTGCTGTCCACGGCTCCAATGACATCCTTCACCAGGCTCAAGGACTGAGCCAGGTCTTCCTGCTCCACTTCATTGTCTTGGGAGGAAAGAAGTACTTTGAATGGCTCCTCACACACAAAAACAGACAGGAAGGAGTCTAAACCATCACATTCCCCAGCTGTTATACTTTCACGCTGGAGCCAACACATCAAGTCACCTGCTGACCCTTCCTGCTGCCGTAAGTTCAATTCTAAAGGAAGTTAGGTATTCTCAGTGCTATGGATGATATGCAATTATATGCTCCAAAGCCAAAGAAACCAATGTTTTAAGGAGAGAGAGCAGCAGAGGCATATAACAAGCTACTCTTTGCCTGCTCTTTAATGTGATTGCCTCATAACTTTTAATGTAACTGCCTAGGAGAAGCAGCAGCTGAGAGAAACCACTACATACTGATTAAACAAGACAGAGTAATAATTTTAGCACTTACGGGAAAAAATGGTGGGAACTGCTGACCAAATTCAATGTTACCTGAACTAGTCCATGCTCAGGGCACATAACGCTTTAACAGAACCAATACCTGGTCCTTCCTCGGTATCGTCCATCTACCCCAATTGTAGTGATTTAACACTCCAGGGATCGAATCCAGGGCCTTGCACATGCCTGGGAAGTAATCTAACACTGAGCTGTACCTCTAGCCTGTTGTTCCAGGAACTAAATCCAGGACCTTGTGCATATCCAGGAAACAATGCAGCACCCAGCTGTGCCTCCAGCTCCCTCTCAGTTTTTGCCTTGATACAGACCTCACTGGCTGCCCAGGTTGGACTTGAATCTGATCTAAGTCCTAGCAGGCCTTAAATTTGCATCTCCCCTGCCTTAGACCAAGAGTCTAAGTCCACACAACTGAATTGCTGGGCCTATTTCCTTCCGTTCAAGAAAACTGTGGATCAGAGGGGTACAATTTTGTTTCCCTATAATTTTAGCACTTGGGAGGCTGTGCAGAAGCATCATGAGTTTGAGGCTAGACTGTCCTACACAGTGAAACATGATCTCAAAAACTAAAGACAGCAACAAAATAAACAGCCATGAAAAGATGCTTACAAGATAAGATACACCTGTAATCGTGGCCCTTTTTGGGGAGGTGGAGGAAAAACTGTTGTGAATTTGAGGGCAACCTGGGCCACAGTGAAAATCTGTGCCCATAAGTAAATAAACCACAGAGCTAAGCACAGACGCCCTGGTAGGCTGCTAGGGTGTGACAGAGCTCTGCTGCACTGGTCTCTAGGGCTATCTGGGTCTGAGTTACAAGGAGCTCACCTTTGGTACATTGCAGTATCCTCTGGAATAAAACTGGGTACTTGGTGATCCTCTGAGTTACAAGTAAAATGCACTCTGGAATCCCAAGCCTTCTCACTACTGAACTGCTCATCTTCTTCTGCAAAGGAGTGAAGAAACTGTTAGTCACTGTGTGAGGAAGGTAGCTCTAGCCAAAATGAGTGCTTATGCTCTTGAACATGATGGGGACGCTTGTGTTTCAGGGAGTACCTTCACAAAGGCTTGGAAACGCTTATCCTTTGTGTAGAGGTCTTTGAAGTAGTTGACAGACTGGTTGTGCTGTCCACAGAACTTGCCATATGTCTTCTTTAAGCGCTCTGCATTCTCACCTGAAAACTGCCCCGGAAAGAAAACAGGAGTTACACCACAAGTCAGGGTATCATTCTATAGAAAGTTCCCAGGCTTGCTGTAAAAACTAAGAGTGCTTCCTAATAAATTCCCCCAAAAGATTAAATGGTACAGCAGTTCTGGCAAACAGCTTGGCACTTTATCGAAGGGTTAAACACTGAGATCTGAGAAGATCCAGTGATTTGTTGTGTAGGTTTCTTCACTCACAATGGAGAGGCAGAAGCGGAATTACTACCACAAACCAAGTGCCTTAATAGGCTGAGTCCAGTACAGAGTAACACGAGTACCACTGGACTAAAGTTTCAGTCCCAGCAGCAAAGACTTTAGTAGGGTTGTGTACAACACAAGAACCTACAGACAAGAATACAAGTCAAAATGTAATACCTATACAGGTACTGAAGGCAGAGAGAGAGAGAAAAAAAAATGAAAAGTGTTTGGAGGAGAGATATTTGGGGAATATGGTTCTTCATTTATAGAGCCTCTCATTAGGCTCATTTTATAGGACTATTCAATCTGCACTTGCCAAATGCAAGTGTCTCACACGGAATACACATTTTATTTGCATCATGACTGTTTCTACAGATTTTCTTAAGGCAGAAACCTCTGTCATATTCATCTGTGCAGTTTTACCTCTGGCATTTAACAGACAGCAAATCATTCTAGAATGAGTGAATATACTGATCAACTATCAAGCGAGGGATGTGGGCAAGGAGAAGACTTCTGATTCTCAGTCAAGCCTGTAATCCCAGTTACTTGGGAGGGTCAAACAGCCTCAGAATAAAAGCAAAAACAGGGCTGGGGATGTAGCTCAGTGATAGGGTGCTGACCTACCATGTGTGAGAAATCCTTGGTTTAACCCCGAGTACTACCCACAGCCCCAACCCAATTCTCATTCAACCGTTCCAGCAACTAAACCTCTGCATCTACACAGAAGCAGGGATCTATTGAGGGGGAAAGCTCTAGTTAAATGTGTATGATATTCTTGTCTGTTAGGTTTTATTAGCAACATTTCATTTTTAAAAACATTACAAAAATAAACATCAAGAGCTGCTCATGACATACATCTAAAAATACAAAAAAAATACTTTGTGAACTTCTTTGGAATGGGACTGAAATAAAATCATGTCAAAAAAACAGTAACACATTTTATAAGGTGTTTCACAGACAGCCTATTGGTCAACTGCCTAAGCTTTAGCTGGTCTCAAGATAGATGGGATCCTCCCGGCGGTGGCGGCGCTCACCTTTAATCCCAGCACTCGGGAGGCTGAGGCCACATGTGAGTTCAAGGCCAGCTTGGTCTACAGAGTGAGTTCCAGGACTGCTCCATAGCTACTGAGAAACCCTGTCTCAAAAAATCAAATCAGATCAAAAAAAAAAAAAAAAAAAAGATAGATGGGATCCTTTTCAGATGAGCCATAGGGAAAGCTCAAGATTTCAATAAACATTCTTTTACTTCTGTACTGTTTCTGATGACTGTATGGACTTAGAGAAAGAAAAACTTTTAGTATATATTTTATTATTATATATACCCAACTTTCTAAAAATAGCATAAGCAGAGAACCCTTCTTTCCTTATTTTATGGAAAAGAAAATTGAGGGTTAGATGAACTCAATTTGTTAAGTCTACAAAGAAAACCAGTAGATCTGAGATATACATGCAGGGATCCAGAATCACAAAGCTTCTCTGCTACCCAAAAGTGTGAGAATTCCAGACCTGCCCGCTGCTCACCTGATTGACAAGCACATCCCCTATCCTCTTGACAAGAAAGTTCCTTTCACTTTTCTCTACCAGAGACTCCTTCTTCCGCTCCAGGATTCTCTGAAAGAACTGGCTGTGAATACTGATCAGTTCATCCAAACAAGGGAACAGCTTTTCCACCATCTGCTGCTCAAAGAGCAGGTCTGTCATCATGCCCCGGCTGTACACATCACTCATGATCTTGAGCGTGCGGATATGATGTAACTCTGTCTGCATCAACTCTATGAGAAGAGAGAGCAAGGGTCTTTCAGATCACAGCTAAGCTTGTGACGTTAGCTCAGAGCCCAGCTGGGACTTTAACACCGAGCAAACAGCTGTCTTCCCTGGAGTAGTCTCATCTCATTCTGGCTTTTCACTGACCTAACATTTCTCTGATGACAGGTGTATTGAATTTGGACAGTCTGAAATGATTTTCAGAGTTCCATCCTTTTACTGTGTTTCTGCACTGAACTCAGGCCCTTTTATTTACTGTGTTTCTGCTTCTCAGAACTGATGAATATTTCACCTTCTAGAGTAGCTCAAGAACAAAAATGCATTTTTAGAAGGCATCTCTTTCATACACTGCTGTACAGCTGCGCATGCAAATATAAACAAACTGTTCAATGTAAGGAGAAAGGAACAGAATGGGATACAACAGGGCAAAATGAACAAAAGGCAATATCAAGTCTCCAAGCTGGGCAGTGGTGGTGCACACCTCTCATCCCAGCACTCGGGAGGCAGAGGCAGGCCTATCTCTGTGAGTTCGAGGCCAGCCTGGTCTACAGAGCTAGGTCCAGGACAGCTAGGGCTATTACACAGAGAAACCCTGTCTCAACCCCCGTCCCCCAAATCATGTCTTCATACCTCAGTGGTTTTAATGGAAACCTTTATGATGCTGCATATTCAAAACTTAATTTTACAGTTCAACAATCACTCATTTAAATATGCCGGACAGGGCAACTCCTCTTCAAGTTCCCTCCCAGGGAGCAGGACAGTATCTCTACCTCTCAATAACCCTCACTTGTGTGTAAGCTGGATGGTGCAGATCACAAGCAAGCAAAGCAAATGAAGCATCTCACCGTAAATCACCTCCTGCCGTTTGACCATGTCTTTCTTCTGCTGTTTAAGGAACTTGCTGTCTACTATGCGGCTCCAGGACTCTGCTTCTAGCTGTTTAGAGTCACTTTCGAAGTCTCCCATCAGCTGTCCTTCATTCATGTCTGTACCTACTCCTCAAAATACAAAAAAAGCAACCTCAGGATCTTGGGTTTTTGACCTCTACAAGTCTGGATTTTCCTGCAGGGGAAAACGAGTTCCTAAGACAAATCCTCTGTCCTAGTGTAGAGGATACTTAAGGAGAACATACTAGGCAGGACCACAGCCATGTTTAGGAATGGAAGATTCTATATTCAAGTCTGGTTAGGAATGATAAACATACGTACATCTAGCAAGATTGAAACAATTCCTATGTGAAGCTGGAGCTTGAAGCATCCTGCTATCTTTATGGGCTGCATGTTTATCTGAGTACACTTACAACTGTACAGACACAGAACTGAATGTGTGCAAAGTCTAGAGGAAGAGAAGCAGCCATACTAGAGTATGTCTAGGTTAAAATCAGTGTTCCCTTCTGTGGAGAGCCAACACGAGGACAGGTGCAACTGCCAATGCTTGGCACCTCAAGAGATGCTTTACAGGCAATTGAGAGACTCTTTTCAGGGAGGGAGGTAAAGAGCAGGCCCCGCTATTTGGTAATAGTGTGATAGGAGATGCACTGGATCCTTACAGACGTTTAGTAATACAGGCCAGATGTTTCCTCTTACCCTCATCAGTAAGTGATTCTGTTGACTCATTGACCTTGCAGATTTTATTCAGTGAGTCTGTTGAATGAGACAGAAATTTCCAGGTGTTTGACATGTTCTCATCATTGCCAACTCTAGAGACAAAAAGAAGGACACACTGTCAAATACGACCTTATAAGCTATGGTGCACATTCTTAAGTGAATCCCTAAAAAATAAAAAACCCTCTAAAATGACACGTTAGTCGTGGGTTTTATGATGGCTTAAGACAAGCTACCTGAGTACATAGCAAAATGAAGCATTACTAAAAAGTTTAGAGTGTTACCAACCCAAACTCAATCTTAGCCAAACTTTTTGAGGCTTTTAAAAAAAGTTACACAGCATCATGTACACATTAATACAGAAAAATTAAAAATTTATTATAGGAGTTTGAGAGATGGCTCATCAGTTAAGAACACCGGCTGCTCTTTCAGAGGATCCAAAGTTTGATATCTAGCACCCATATGGTGGCTCACAATCACCTATAACTCAAGTTTCAGGAGCTCTAATTCCCTCTTCTAGACTCCACAGGCATCAGGTACACACGAGGCAAAGACATGCATATGGGCAAAACACACATACATAAAATAACTTTTAAAAACATTACATAATCACTAACTATTTTTTCCCTTTTAAAAAAAAATCTCTACCTTACAAACTACTGAGCATGTCAATAAATGATATTCTTTGGGCCTTTCCACCTCAACTCACAAGCTAGACCGTGGGAACCAAGTAAATGTTTGTTCTAGAACACAACAGCAAGTGGAACTCATTAAACTTCAAACTTTTTTTAAACTCAGTGTTTCAGCCTGAATGTCAATGAGTTTGATGACATTACAACTTTGAAAAGAAGACTTATGGAAATCATAGAAATAGAGACAAGGGGCTGGAGAGATGGCTCAGCGGTTAAGAGCACTGACTGTTCTTCCAGAGGACCCGGGTTCAATTCCCAGCACCCACATGGCAGCTCACAACTGTCTGAAGATGCAGTTCCAGGGAATCTGACACCTTCACACCAATGCACATAAGATAAAGTTAAATAAACCATAAAAAAATGTAAAAAGGAAAAAAAAGAAGAAAAAACAAAAGAGTTGTAAATATTTAAAAAAAAAATAGAGACGAAAAAGAATACCTGAGCTGCTGGTTTGGAAGAGAAAACATTAGCTAACACAGAGGTAGCAAAAACACAAACAAAAGCAGACTTTGCATCCTTAGTCAGCAATTCTGGTTCAATCTATGCCAGGAGAAATTTAAGAGGTATTAAGTCCTCCATTTCTGAAGATGCACACCTGATGAATGGGAGGAGGGAGCATTTTAACCCAGTCAGCAGCATCATAATCATCCCTTCGCTAATAACCTGACAATCAATGCTGAACAACCCGTGGCCTCAGCAAAGTTTGAAGAGGTTACAAATGGAACTGATGCAGCAAGAAGGAACCTAACTGGACCTGACAGGCCAGAGTTCACCACCATGATAAACTGACTTCAGAGGTAAGGACAGAAAACAGATTTAAAAAGAAACAAAACCAGGTTCATCTGAATAAAACAAAGGTGTGATATCTAAGACACAGGTGATTACAATGGAATATTCATGATTAAATCATCTTTTCCATGACTCAGATTCTTCTAAACCGGCTAGTCATGTACAAATGCCTAAAGAAATCCAGCTTGGAAACGGCGCTCTCTGATTAAACATTACCAATCTAACTTATAAATATAAGTATAAATACAGTGCATCAAAACCACAACTTCCAACTACTTCATCCGTGCCATCCAACCCATTATTTTATATACCCATTTCTTTTTTCTTTTTTGTCAAATAAAGTGATTACTATGTCCTTGTCATCCGTATACTCTTTAAGCCCACTTACCCAGTGATGTTCTGTATGGAAACACTTTTAGAGAGGGAGACACACTGCTGGGACCGCCTGTTAGTAAACATTGGTACAGCAGTGGCCTCATCAGGCAAGAGGACTGCAGACCTAGGGCGCTCCTTGGGCTGTGAAGCTGCAGGGGAAGAGAGGACATGAATTGAAGCATCACCTTTCCAGACCCCTAGTGCTGACTTATTCCACAGACGCCACAAAGACACAAAATGTTTTCAATACATTAGCTCCTTAAAAAAAGATTTAAAGATGGGGTCTTCATATCCTTGGCTGTTCTTGAACTCAGAGATCAAGTGTTGGGATTAAAAGCATGTGCCACAACACCAGTTGAAGCTCTGGAAACACAAATCAGGTCCTCTGGAAGAGCAGCAAACGCTTCTAACCAGAGTCAACTCTCCAGCCCCTGCTCATTAATGGAAAACATGTATTTTGGTCAATTTCTTGCATTTATGGATGGATAAAAATGAACACCTGTTTAATATCATACAGGTTATTATGGAGTATTTTTCTTTAACATGACCAAAGAGGAACTGGCACTCTAATCTAAAATGATCACATGGCACATGGACACTAAATTATTTCTCCTTGGTAAGTGATCTCCTGCCACAGATGTAAATTTTTATATCTGTCTAATCCCCAGGAGGGTCAAGAGCTAAGAAAAAAAGAATATGGGGACTGGTATAATTCTGAAACATTATAGGATACCTTTAATAAGTATAGCACAACAATTGATAGCTAATTCATATTCTATTTAGACAATAGAAACACCAGGTCCTTGCTGCAGGAAGTACAAAGGGAGTCTAAGGTGTGGGCCTTTTAGAGATTATGCTTCAGGGTTTCCAGGGCACAGCATATCCTAGTGTTTCAGGAGGGTGATCAGTGAGCAAATGAAAGGTCAGAGAGGAAGAAACAGTTGTTCTCAGACTAGAGTGAGGATACAAACAGGCTAGAAGGAAAACAGAATATTCTGATGGGAAGAACCATATGAACAAAGGGCAAAATAATCATGAAGAATTAGTGGAGAAAGAGAAAGAAGCAAGTAGAGGGAGGATACACACAGATACACACATGTTGGGGGAGGGACACATCAGTGAGGAGAAGAACCAGAATGTTTATGCAGAGCCCTAAATAATTTGTACCTAAAAGGCTGCAGAAGACACAAATATCATGCGATTTGAATCTACAACTATACTCTTGTGTATGCAAGTGTGCTTGCCCATGACAGTTCATGTTGGAATGTGTTCCTCAATATCTTCTAAAACCTATTTTTTTTTTTTTTTGCGAGAGAGGGTCTGTTACTGAACCTCATTTTGACTAGACTGGATTAGCATTTTGACTAGACTGGATGGCCAGCAAGCTCTAGGTATCTGCTTGTCTCTGTTTCCAGGACCCAAGGTTACAAACATATGCCACCATCTCCAAACCCAAACTTGGGTCCTCATGCTTGTCCGACAAGCACTTTACACACTGAGCCATCTTCCCAGATCCAGAATTTGTACATTTAAAAAAAAAATATTTATTTATTTCTTATGTGTTCTGTCTGCATGCATGCCTACTCACCAGAAGAGAGCACCAAATTTCATTATAGATGGTTGTGAGCCACCATGCGGTTGCTGGGAATTAAACTCAGGACCTCTGGAAGAGCAGCCAGTGCTCTTAATCTCTGAGTCATCTCTCCAGCCCCAGAATTTGTACTCTTAATCACTGTAATACTGGCACTCCATCTTATCTTAGTTAGAATGGCTATTCTCAAGAGAATAAAATCAACAAACGACGATGAGGATGCAAATGGAAAAGAAACTTTATTATATTGCTGGGAGGAATAACTTAGGACAGCCATCATGGAAATCAGTATGAAGTCCCCTCAGATTAAAAATGGAATTTCTATCCATCCAGCCATACCACTTATGGATGTAACCCAAAAGACCCAGAGTAAGGCTACTATAGGGATGCCTAAACATCAATGTTTACCGTAGCACTATTCACAATAGTCAAGTCATGGAATCAGCCCAAAAATGACTATCAGTGGGTGAACAGAAAAAGAAAATGTGATAATGGAGTTTTATGTGGCCAAAATTCAAGAATGAAATTATATTATTTGAAGGAAAATGTTTAGTGAGACAATTCTACAAAAATCAGACTTACATATTTTCACATATGAAATTAAAAAGGAGCAGGGACTTGAAGGCAAAATGAGGTACTACTACAGATGGCCAATGTGAAAACAAGGAGGATGGAGATAAGAAAAGCTAATGGGAGGTGTTCTTAAGGTACATTTTATATATGGAAATCTTATAACAAAACCCAGCACTCTATAGATTACTATCAATATAAATAAGAAAGTTTTCTGTGAGGGTCAGAGGCAGTCCACATAAAAGACCGTGCTTCTGAAAGATATTTTAAAAGTTATTTCATCTGATGGGAAAGAAAACAGTCTTGTGAAATAGTTGGTAATGTCACAGAAAAAGGTTTTAAGATTCAAACTGTCCAAGGAAGCTGGATGACAGACTGAAGTGGGTGTCAGTCTAGGAGCTGTCTCCATACAAGGATGGATGAGAACCAGACTTATTATGAATATGTCTACAGGGAATTCATTCTTTGTGGTGTACAGATCGGCACAGTCATTTTCAAGTGCTCAGGAACTGCAAGAGAGAAATAAGGTACAAGCTGTGCTTCCAGGCTTGAGTGGGCATCAAGCTCACTCAGAGGATCTACTAAAACCTAGACCGCAGGGCTCTACCGCAGTGTCTGACTCTCAGGGCTAGATGGGGGTCTCAGAGTCTGCACATGTATTGACTCAGCTACATGTTGAAAGCATTGCTCTGGTAACATAGTACAGTTTCCCATGGAGTCAATTCAGAGAGGATAATTAGCACTGCATTGCTTACGGTAGCAGTTGGAAGTAATTAAAACACAACATATGCTCATGAAATAAATCACGCAGCAGTCTGAAACAATAGCAATGGTAGCTCTGAAAACGACAGAGTGAACTAGTATACAAAACAGACCTTTTCAAAGATACAGATGCCTAAGAGATAGCAGAACAGAAGAATATGCACTAAATACATTAAATGGGTAGGAGAGAGCACGGGGAGTGAAAATACTGCCAATCTGAAGTAAAATCTTTCACAAGACAGTAAAGATCAGTTTTGGTTTCTTTTTAGATTTTAGAATTTATTCTCTGTGTGTGTGTGTGTGTACACACATGCCACAGAGTCCATGTGGAAGCCAGAGGACAACCTGTAGAAGCTGGTTCTCTCTTCTACCATGTGGGTTCTAGAGACTAAACTCAGCTGTCAGGTTTGGCTGCAAACCCTTTTACCTTCTCAGATCTCTTATCCAACCCAAAGTAGTCTTTTAAATTAAAATAATTACATTATTATTATTATTTATTATTTGGTGTGTGCACACGTGCATACACATGCATGCAGAAGAGGTCAGAAGACAACTTGTGGGAGTTCGTTCTCTCCTGAAATGTGGGTCCTTGGGATTGAACTCAGGTAGTCAGGCTTGGCAGCAGATACCTTTACTTGCTTGAGTCACCTTGCCAGTCCTCAAGAATTTTTTGTTGTTGTTGTTTTGTTTTGTTTTGTTTTTTACGTGTGAGGGTAGAGTATGATTTACTCAGTTTTGTATAATATTTGAGAACCTTGGGAATAAGAACGAAAGACTCATTTATATAAGTTCACATGCTATATATAAGCTTAACCAGTAAGAGCTCATTTGTGTCCTACTGATGTGAGGCACTAAATCAATCATTTCTCTGGTGCTGAAGAGGAGACCGAGTTGCACGGGAGTAAGCTGCTCACACACACGGGTTCCAGTCCCCCCTTTCAGCTAATGCACATACTATGACAGACACCTTCAAGAAGGGTTTGATGGTGTAATGCTAAGTTGCTGGTCAATGAATGTGACAGAACAAAGTGGTAAACAACATAGGTATAGGATCTTGATAGTTAGCTTAGGCTAGCTTCAATAAGCAAGCTTCACAAAAACATCGAATCTGGAACAAGAAGTCCGAGTGCACTTTTGAGAGGTGTGCTGAGCTACTTACACTTGCTTCTCATGATGACTGTGGGCAGTGATGATGTGTCATGTGCCTGGAGGCTTCCTTTGGGCTGCTGATGAGAAAAGAAGGCACAAACATGAAACCCACTGACAACTCATCCTCCACAATTCTCCAGCAACCTGGAGTAAAAAGAGATGGTGCTGGACCATGGCCACCCTCACCTGCCATCCTTTGGGCTCACCAAGCACTATAGATGTTTAGGTGTGTGCCCACCCCCATCTCAGGATGCTTTTTGTCATCTATGTAGGGATGACATTCTTCCATTTCCAGATGATCTAAGTACTCTCTCTTTGCTAAGGTCACCAAAAAGCCTTTCCTGACTATAGAAACTGCCTATCCATACCTACACTGCACTGTCAGTTACTCAGAGAACCAGATGTATCTGTTCATTCTGTTTCTTTAGTGACTTGCATTTGTAAAATGTTACATTCTTAGGGAGAATACTAATTTTAGTTAAAATAAAAGATAGTTTGAGAAATCACAAACTGAAGCATTTACTCTGAAACAAATCACTAAGAGAAAACAGACCACTTTCAATTTAAAATGAAGACTTCCATAGATATTACAACCATATACAAAAGAGATGCTATTTTCTGTATCATCATTGCTCTCCAGAGCCCAGCACATTCACAGTAACAGTCTTATCAGAGACCATGAACGCAGATGACTGGGTGGTCAGACAGATGATAAATGGCAGAAGCAGGAGGGGAGAAGAAAGTACAAGTGGGTATCTGGGAGGCTCTTCCCTTTCAACAGTATCCACTGGGTACCCATGATTGTTCTTTGACATACGATCCTTCACATTTTAAGACTCTATCATATATCTGATGCTATTCTAGGTTTTCAGTGTACTTTATTCACAAATCAAAGATTCTTGCCTTCCTGATTATGTTCTAGTGGGAGTAAGGTACAGACTTAAAAAAAAAAAAGAGAGAAAAATACGGTCCCAGAAGATCCGTAACATGATGGAAAAAGGGGAAAAGAGTGTGATGAGGGGAATTGGGACTGCTGAGTGACAGGTAGCACCAGTGAGCTGAGGGCTATAGGAGCTTTCAATTTTGGGGGAGAAAATAGAAATCCAAATTGGTATAAATTTAATTTCTAAGTCTTTGCACCTAAAAATTTAAAGTGCAGCATGAGTCAAAATATCCATCTCTGGACTGGGAAAATTCAGCTATCTTTATTAGTCCAGCACCGCCCAGAGGGAGGGCTGAGCATGATCAACATCATTTGGGAGCTCCTCAGAAAAGCAGACTCTTCAGTCCACTCCAGAACTGAAAATCCTTTGGAAGAGGGGTTACAGCAGCACATTTCTTTAAGATCTTGAGATGATTCTGATGCACACTTAAGACTGAGGCCACTGCACTAGGTAATGTGGGTACTGATGAACATCTGTGTAGACACATCTGGAAATCCTCTAAGGGACATGTCTGGTTGACACCGACAGTCCACAGGCTACCTAAAACACATGCTTTCAAGTTCATATGGCACCACTATTGGTACTTCCTGTTCTTGTCTCATGTCATCTCTGCTGTCCGTATGTGCCTTTGGAGAGCCCTCCCCATGCCCATCACATATCAAAAGCCTCTGATTTCCACCTGTTGCCCTCATGCTCCCAGATGGGGAAGCCACACATTTCAGTTGTGGAGTATATTTGCAAAGCTAGTTAAGAAAATCACTTAAACAGAAACATGTTTAATATATGAAAGTTCTAAAAAACATTTCCTTTTCTTTAAAAACTTTTTTGAGACAGGGTTTCATTTTGGTACAATGGCTAATACCAAACCAAGGAAACCATCCTGTCTCAGCCTCCCAAGTGCTGGGATTACAAGTGTGAGTCTCTAGCTCAGCAATTCTTTTATTCAAAGTCTCAAATTCTTGAATGTGTTAATCAAGAAGGGGGATGATCATTTTAAAGAGCAATTATCTTTAGATTAATTTGGTAACAAAATTGGCACCAAATGATTAAAACAAGCAAACAAACAAATCTACTATAATCTAAATTCTAACACGTGGGTATTTTCTATTTTAAAACACTGGATTTTGAGCATTCTAATAGCTAGAGATATCCTACCTTCGTTTTGACCTTTGCACAGGACGCTAGATTTTCTCTGCAGCCTTTGTGGACAAAAGCACTACAACCTGGAAAGGAAGCACAAGGCAAGGTCACAACAAGAAAGCAAGCAGGCCCTGGACTCTGACACTCCACCACTGCTGCATGGAGCTACAGACTTTCACTAACACAGAACAAATGTTCTCATTAACTGACAGTACATTTTATAGCTATTTCCTAGGAAGCAGATGTACTTCTGATTAACCAAAAGAAGTCAGGAATTTCTCAGGCAGGAAGTCTGAGAGGCTATGTAGTGGCATTTCATTTGTATTTTAATAAATAAAACTTGCCCGAGGATCAAAAAATAAAATAGCCACAATGGCCAGCCTTACAAACCAGGCAGCAATGACACACACTTTTAATCCCAGTAGCCACACTACCTCTCCAGAGAAACCAGGTGGTAGTGGTGCACGCCCTTTATCCCAGAACTAGAGAGGATTATAAGACGGGAGGAGTCAGCTCTCAGTCTCAGACTCATTCTGAGATTCCTGGAGGCAGGATCGTCATTTCGGACTGAGGTCAAGGTAAGACTCAGTGGCTGGCTGTTTTGCTTTTCTGGCCTTCAGGTTGAACCCCAATTTCTCTGAGTTTTTATTAATCGTGCTTCAGGGTTATGATAACTCAGAGTTTAAATGTCTGCCATCAAGATGTCTATAGAGCCCAGAAAGCCTAGAGCTGGAACTGACCTACCTGTCTCCTCTCTAAGGAGGAGGTACCAGTAGGGGCCATGCAAACATCTGAAGGAGTGAAGCATCCCACAGTCCTACCAAGCTATGACACCTATGAACCATAATGGCCAGGATGGCATGATAATTTTAAGGGTGCAGCAGTGGCACACATACAAGAGTGGCAGTAACCAAAAGTTCACCAAATGGACTTAAGGCCACTTAATAAGAGGAAACCTAGCCAACCGCACAGAGCTACTGAAATCATGGATCTTGGGGAAGAATCTACAGACACCACTTTACTGAAACCAACATAATCCTAACTATGTTCTAAATATTTGTCCTTACACCCACAGATAAGCACAGTTCTTAATTTATTTATTTTTAGTTTATGTGCATTGGTATACATGTATGTCTGTGTGAGTGTATCAGATCTTAGAGTTACAGACAGTTGTGAGCTGCCATGCGGGTGCTGGAACTTGAACTCAGGTCCTCTAGGAGAATAGCCAGTTCTCTTAACCATTGAGCCATCTCTCCAGATAAGCACAGTTCTTAACCTTCATCAAGGAAACTCTTCTTTGCAAGAGACAAAGACCATTATGGAAAACTATAGCCAAGCAAAATGCAGAGTTGTGGATTCTATCTAGTCCTACAAAACAACTACGAACCTACAGAATAACTCCTACACCTAAGGCTCAGGAACACTGCCAAAGAAGGGGTGGAAAGACTCTAAGAGCCAGAAGATCAGGAAATTTGTTGTGAGACTGAATGCTGAGATTAGGTAGTCTGCCCCAGGAAAGAGCACACTGATTGGTTATCCAATACCAAATGGCCAACCATAAAGACATACATACAAGTAACATTATACAGACCAAGCAGGTTTTATTTATATATTTAGGAACACACACATACACACATAGAGATTTAAGAACAATTACTGAAAAAAAGAGGCCATGAATTTGAAAATGAAATAGGAGGTTGGAAAGGGAAGGAGAAATGACATAATTATAAATGCAAAAAGAAAAGAAATAATGAAAAGATGTTATATCTAAATTATAAGAAAATATATAAAACTGCTAAAAGGAGCTTGAAAGTTTCAGAAGGACCTGAAAGTTTACCCTTCTTGAGATCTATTGTACCCCATTCCCTGAGTCAGAAGCCATATAAGAAACGTAACTATAACTCTCCCAAAGTACCCCTGGGAACCTTGACTCAAGAGAATGTGGGAGATTTCCTGAGACAAAACAGATTCAAATTTACCAATGACACATTTTATCATAAAGTATTTTTTATTTTCCATTCCCGTGGCCTACAGGGGCCACTGATGTAAAAATCATGCACTCTGTGCCTCAGAAAGGTCATGGGCTCTTCCTGCTATGATGAAGTCATAAAAACAGACTGTGCCAAGAAGCCAGAGGCAAAGCACAAACAAGCAAAAGATCTGTCTTTGGGGACAGCTGAAGAGGCGTGTGTCTCCTGGGAAAGGCTCACTCAAAAAATCAGTGACAGACAGCATTTCACTAGGTAGGTATGGCAGCTCCAGGGACTACCACAGGCAGGCCTTGTCCTAGCCAACAAGGTCAAGATGCTCTTGGACTTGGAAAATTGGACCTATGGACGTCAGGGTAGGAGGAATTTGCTGCTCTGAAGGAGACTGCCAGAAACCCAGACCCCAAAGGCCTTCCCCATTCCTTCTGCAGCGCCTAATTGGTTGGCTGGGCCCTTCCTGAACACCAGCAGTCACACTGTGCTGGGATTTTGTCAGGCTTTCCGCCTCACTGAGGATCTTTAACTCTTGAGTGCAGTATCCTGATCATGACATATATCTGAATGTCTACGTGGAAACCCACAGGCCATTTTATGTCAACCAAGTACCCAGACACAACCTTCATTACTGCATTTGAAATTTACCATGTCAACTTAACATGTAAAAGAGAACAGGGCATATAGCAGGTAAATTGCATTTGAATTCAGGTCCTAATTCTGATTACCACCATGAGCCCCAAATACGTACTTCTCCACAAGCCTTGGTTTCCTTGTTTACAAAACAAAAAGAACCACATTCCCCATTTTAAGTACTGTGAAGACATGGCAAGGAAGAAGCATCATTTAAAACTGATACATTTACTTTGGAAAGTCATTTTCCAACATCCCAAAGTCCAGTGTGTGCCAACGTTAAGAACTGGCACCAAGTCTAGTGCCACACAAGGACACAAGGAAGCCCTTATGGTGCTGTCTGTCACAGAGACAAAGTGAGAGTGACCCCAGATCCTAAGCAGAACAGCTTGAAGTCTGTAAGAGAGCCCCGCAGATGAGCTAAGTGTCAGGTTCTGCATCTATGTAGTCAGTATTTCACTTCTCTAAAACAGAACATTGGGGAGAAGAATAGAAATTGCAAAGTGAGATGCATGGCAACAGTAACCCAACTGTTAAGTTTAAATTTTGTTCCTATGAGATGGAATTATAAACCATCGATTACAAAGTGCTTTTCTGTAGGGAAGAATGAAGACTGGCACAGGGAAACAAATTCAATTTTAACTGTGAAGGTTTGTTTCTTAGAAAATGAAGGATGAAGTACTGTGTCAAAATGCTGCCTACCCTCCTCCTTCCTTCCTTCCCTTTCTGCAGTGATACGAGTCAAACCTAGGGTCTTATACTGTCTAGGCAAGTACTCCACCATTGAGCTATATTTTCCCATTTTGAGCTGGGGTTCAAAAAGTTTCTATTACATTGTCCATTTATAATATCTGTATTTATAGCCTTTAAATTAAAAACATCACTGCATCAAACTTTATCACCCTCAAAAGCTCCTAGATTCCCTTATTCTTTAAAAACAGCAATTTACCACATTTGTGATGCATTATTCTGAAATACGAATTTCAGCATCACAGTTATAAGATGAATCTTTTCTCTTGTTTTACTCTAACTCTGTAATATTTGGAGCATCAACAAGAAATACAAGAGGTGAAAGGTTTGTTTGAGAACTTGCCACTACTTCTGATCTGCAAATGGGACAAGCTAAAAAAGCCCAGACAGAAACTGCTTCTAAGTGCCCCCGCCCCTCCCAGCCTCAGCACCCCGCAAAGGGCTAAGCAGAGCAGTTTTTAGGGGCACTATAACTTTTGAGCAGACTTCAGCAGTTCTCATGTTCTTGGGCCACTGTCTGAGATTTAAGAACAGTTCCACTCCGTGAGTCACAGAAGAAGAAAGAACATCTTAGATGTGCTTCCAGTAGAACTTTTAAAGAAATTCATGTTTTTAGTTAACTGCCTCTAAACCCACAACCTAGCTGAAATTTTACTATGCCCAGTATTACAGCCACAAGTCTCAGTGATAAACAGTTCACATGGCTGCCTGTTTACCACACTGAAGCACCTACTCGAAAACACTAAACTTGTCACCAAGTGGTCCTGGACTCAATCCATAGGACATAGGATGCTTTTAGTGCCAGGCGTGAGTGATTTAGAAACTGCTAGTCCCAGTGACATCAGCCAAAGTCATGAGATTTAAAACCGTATCATCTGTTTTAAAACAGACAATTGCCCAAAACACAAGACTTGAAGACAAGTCTAATAGATTTTTTAAGCACACTACCACAAACCATACTAAGTTGTTAGGAAGATCAAAGAAAATTTACCTGGGTGGGGAGCTGGTACCCACCCTTGGCTGTAGACTTGTTCTTTGCCTAAGTACTTTTCACTCTCAATGGCTGTGCTTAAATCTATGCTAATCCGTTTTTTTAAAGTAAACTTGTTAAATGTTCATAAAAGAGAAAAAACACTGATTTGGCTTTTTTAATATTTAACACATTCCCTAAGCTCAGTAAGTGTTATTATTTCATTTTTTCAAAATTCTTCAAAAAAAAGTCACAAAGTACAGTGGTTTGCAGGCTTAGAGCTGACCCTTTATCACATTTCTTTGAAATAAGTCAACAGCTCAGCCTGCATCTATTCACCCATCTATCTTCTCCCCTCCTTCCCTCTATAAGGAGGCATCCAACAAAAGAAAATGGAGTAAATTTACATGCCTGGCAGTGATCATTTATTTGTTGCTTTCTTTCCCCCTTTGGCAAACTATCCATCAGACATCTTTGGTGAAATGTTACACACTGCATGTTTTTTTTTTTTTTCAGCAGAAAAACTGTCATTTGCAGCTAGACTTTTGAAGAAAAGAACATTCAAGTACTTTAGTGCACTGTTCTGTCTAATAGCGGCAAAAATCTATGGAAAAAAATAATTTGATCCTTTTTAAGGACACATGGAAGAATGGTCTGTAAGAACAAATAGAAACATTTTCCTCCTATGGGAAAATGGAAAACTCTAATTCTAACAAAAAGGAAAGAAACACCACCAGAAACAAAGCCAAACCAACCAACCACACAAAATCCAACTAACCCACGGAACGAGCAGTCACTCAGAAACACATGCTCCAAAACTCTTGCTGCAACATCTTGTTTAAAGTCACTGGGGACTTTGAGGCGCTGTCTAGTCTGGACTGATAGTGCTTGTATGCGAAAAGCATGTGTGAGGTTCTTAGTAGCCAGTGTTAATAACCACAGCGCTGATATTCAAACCAGAGGAAAGCCACAGAAAAGAGCTAAGCCATTTTGACTAACTGCTCCTAACAGCAGCTTTCATAAGAACACTGGCAAACAAAAATGAAACAAAATAAAGCATTCTTGTTGATCAAGAATGGATTTTATTGTGTAAGATCCTTACCTTTTCTTCTAAATAATAAGTATCTTTATAAGTATCTTCCCTTTAGGCAATTCATTTGTGTTTACTATCTTACAAAAGCAATGAACTGATTCTAAATTACAGAAACTATCCAGTTCCTGAGATGCTGCTTCTAAGGAAGTCCAAAGGAAAAGAAAAAACAAAACAACAACCATCACTCAACGTGAACTCACATTTCCTACTTAGGTTCCAGTCGTACCATTGTTTACTGTTTTAGTCAACAGAAAGAACCCAACACAAAAGTACTCAGAAGACACTCACACAACAGAATATGAACCAACAATAATCCCAGTGTCATTTCACAACTGTTAAAAGCAAACAAAATAAAACCACCGGCAAGATTCAAAACTTTGAACATACCATGTTCTTTATTCTGAAGGACTCACTGAGCTTTCCACAAAATAAATGACTTGTGGCAGCTAGAAAGAACAGTTTATTATTCAAAGATAGTTTTACAGCTTTAGAATGAAGAACTGCAAGGACATTTATTTCCCCCATTAACCCTAAACCAGAAGAACAGTTTGGACGAAGAAAAAAAAAATCTTCCTAAGATTTCTGCTAAACTCATATACGTTGAGATATTCGTGACCTGAGGTTTAGGTTTTCTCTTAAACCCAGGAGTAGACTGCTTGCAGCACGCAGGTGCTCTGCTGCTCAATGTTTCTTGTGGCTATGATCATGAACACTTCTGTGTTATCCTGCACCACATTTCACTGAGTCTGGTCCAGATGGGTGAGGGTATAATCCCATGGTCTCAGTGATGTTGACTTCACTGAAAAGTCCATCCTACCAATCTCCTGGTATTTGGGATACATGAATGTGACAGATGACAGGAGGAAGTCACTACAGACTATCTACTACATCTCCAGCATGTCCTACAGTTGATCCTTCTAAATCACAAACCAAAGCCTGATGGAGCAGCTGTTGAGGATATGAAGCTCCACTCACTGGTGAACGACTAACTGCAGAGAAGCTACATTTCCTGAGAATACTGGGAAGATACTGAACATGAGTGGGGGTGAAGGGAAAAGACAAAAGATTCCTGGATTACTCATATTTCCTGCTTCCTGCCAAGATAACAGATGGGGCTTCATACATACAAATATGCATTGAAGGCTCGGCCCTTCAGGAAGCCAGGTGAATCAGCTAATTTCCTTCACTCTTTTGGGAAGATGACTATACGCTATTCCATAGCTTTTAAACCTCTAGTGCTCCTGCTCTTTTCCCCAAAGAAGGAAGCTGCACGTGGTTATATACAAACCTTACTGCTCCCATCAAATGATTAAACTCTTCCACCATTACTTCTAGAGCAGGGTGGTAGCTGTAGCTAAATCACTGAACTGTGTTTCTGATGTGGAATGATCACAAGCTGAGAATGTATTTCTGAGCCTTGGATACTTACTGGGGTAACAATCCTTGAACTCCTCTGCTATGCTCTTCTGATGTGAGATGATGGATCAATGATGTGGGTAGGTTTAAAGCAATGACAAGAAGACTCTTGGGAGCTAGCAAGGACACTGAGCCTGTCCAGAAGGCGTAAATGCATATTATCCCAGTATCTGCCACTCCAGTCTCAACTGTTTGCTTCAACTGATCATCTATGTTTACTAATAAAACATGGAAAAATGATAAAATGAAAATAAAACCCTCAGAAGGGAAAGAAAATGTTTGGTAGGTCACTCTGTTGGTGTGTGTGTGTGTTTTATATAATAGTTTATACATAATAGTTTAATCAATAGTACTTTCTAATACAAATAACCTTGACCAAAAATCTGTCACAGAATTTTGAGATCCAATTTAATATGTCTGTGGAAATTTCCAAATGTTGAGTTATTTTTCATGTTTGAGACAGAGAGAAGAGAGGAACAGGAGAGGATTGGGGTGGAGTGGGGGGGGGCAGGAGTGAGATGCCTTATTTGAGACAGGGTCTCTGTTGTTTGTCACTGGCAACAAGTTTCTAGGGATTTTTCTGTCTCCATCTATTTCTCGCAGAAGCACTGGAATTACTGATGCACAATGCCACACCTGGACTGGGGTCTCAGGATTCAACTCAAGTCTTCACATCTATGTGACAACTGTTTTCCCCAACATAGCCAATTTCTTGCTTGATTTTTAAATACTTAAAAATTACAGTTAAATTTATTTAGCTTGTGTACATTATGGCATGTGTATACAGGGCAGGGGACAATCTCTTCCTATCATGTGGGTCTCTGAGGACTGAACTTAGAGTCATCAGATATCTTGATCTGGTGAGTCCTTGGTTTGTTTTTGTTACAAGATCCTTCTATGCAGCCCAGGCTGGCCGAGTGCTTCCCTAGCAAATATGAGGCTCCAGGTTCAATTCCCAGTACCCAAATACTAGTACCACCACCACTAAAGACATACAATCAAACAATATGAAAAACTTTTGGAAACCATCAAGATTTCCTAGAATACAGAGAAGAAGCCACTTTTATCTTTTGCTAAGAAATATAAATCTGAAAATGCTGAAGATACAAATATGCCAGAATATCTGAAAATTTCCCACAACTATCCTCTAAATGAAATTCTATGTCTGATCAGTTGTTTCATCTTGTTTTCCCATTATCATTGTTATCCATTTTGGCCAGTTAGTTTTCTTGCTTACACAAATGCTAATTGCTCCTCACACTGGTTTGCTTCTATCTGTGGCATCTGTGTTGTTGCTCTTCTTAAGTGTATTGCTTGACTTCACAGGACATCAACCCTCCTCTCTGTTGTAGTCTCTGAAGATGCTGTTTGGGCCAGAGTAGTTCTATATTTTGCTTCAGCTGGGGATCACAATGTTTTCACTATTCCTAAATGGGATCTCACAAAACAGCTTCTAAAACTGCTTAGCTTGCATATCTATCCCAGCATATAAGGATGGTAAAAACCTGGACCCCAGACTTATCATAGGATTCCAATCAGGGTCCTGGGGAGAGGGAAGGTCGTAGAATCCAATTTTTCTATACCCTTAACCTTTAAGACTGTCAGTCATAATTGGGTGTCTCATTTTCCATTTACTATGTACCTTTTCCTACTTTTTAATGTTTACTTTTTAAAAAAGATTTATTTATTTATTTATGTATACAGTATTCTGCCTGCATGTATGCTTGCAGGCCAGAAGAGGGCACCAGATCTCATTACAGATGGCTGTGAGTCACCATGTGGTTGCTGGGAATTGAACTCAGGACCTTAGGAAGAGTAGGCAGTGCTCTTAACCACTGAGCCATCTCTCCAGCCCCTAATGTTTACTTTTGTCTCTTCCTTGAGACAGGGGTTTTCTGTGTAACCCCTGGCTGTCCTGGAACTTGCTATGTAGACCAGGCTGGCCACAAATTCACAGAGATCCACCTGTCTCTACCTCTTTATTTCAAGTGTATTAGACTGAGAAAGGACACATTGAGTGTCTCCATATGGGCATTTTCACAATGCTACTAAGTAGGGGAGGACATAAATGTGAATGGCACCATCCCATAGGCTGGGGGCTCAGGTAAAATGAAAAGGGAAAAAGCTAGCCAGTGTAGGCACTGTTTTCCTGTTTCCTTGGCACCAAGATGTGACCAGCTCTGCTCTGACATACTCTTCCTGATGGAGAAGATGGACTGAAACCATCAGTCAAAATAAATAATTATTTGTCAGGAGAGGGAAAGTCTAAGTAATAAAAAAATACTTGGGGTGAGAACTTTTAAGAATTAGTATGTGAACATTTCAAAAGGTCTGTAGATGCCCTCTAGAGTCCCCATATGCTTGAGCATAATTTAGTGAGTGTTTCTGAGTGCAGACACCCAGAATGTTGACAGGAAAGGGGATAGGAATACTGATGGTGAGGTTTCCAATGGGAGTGAGGACAGACTGTAGACTGGACCAGTGCCATTCATTTTAAGCTGTGGCCGAGAACTTGTTTGTGTTTTGAGTAAGCCCTGAGACTTAGAAGGCTGAGTCTAAAAATGCTGGGCTAACAATTTTTAGTGAAGGAAATGTTGCTGCGGCCCAGCATTCAGGCTGTGTCATGGGCTTTATTGGCTCTTACAGACAAGTTTTTTTTAGTGAGAATTGTAAGCAAAAAAAACATAGAAGAAAGTTTAGAAGTATGTGCAAAGTTGGGGCCAACGACAGAAGAGCTGTTGAAGACACCCACACCACTAAAAACAAGCCAAGGACATCAAAGGAATAGGAAAGATATCCTGAGGACATCTCAGGAATTGGCAGAACTCCACCCATTCCAAGCTCTAGGGTGTAGAGGTTTTAATTCATTTGAAAACAGTGTTTTAAGAAAAGAAGTAAGTCTAGGGCTACCTGTGAGGGAATTGCTTGTATGGTTGACGTCCAATCCAAGAAAGGATTGGACCAAAGCAATCAAGACCACACTCAACAAGGCCAACATTAAATCCCATATGGCAAGCATCTGGGGCACAAGGTGGCATTGACACACTGTTAAGGAAATGTTTTCTCAGGTGCACTCTGAGACAGTGTTTCAAGGGGGTCTTGGCTACTGCTTGAGCTTATGGTAGTCCTTGATTTTATTTACATAGTGTTAACTGTTTTTGTAGATAGGCAGAATCCAAGAGTTATAGAATCATGGGGCTTCTACCCTGATCTCAAAGGGAAGGGTGGAGGCCAGGCAATGTATGGCAGAGTTGGAATCTTCAAAGGGCAATGCATTAAAATTGTGAAGGTGAAGTCAAGGATGCAATGGAGACCCCAAGAATATGTTATGTTACCAAAGAAAGGTGCAGTTAATTAGGGAAGCCTGCCTTAAAGAGAGGGCCATAGGAGTTACAAAAAGCAACACCATAAGGGTGAGGCTGCTCAAGGCCTCTCTCTGGGGCCCATATCATACCATTAGGTGCCTTCAGATGCTATATGATTTAACATTCGCCATGTTGGGTTTTGATCTTGGTGTGGTTCAAGTCTTCATGTTATTCTGCTGTACCCATCTTTTTGAATGGAAACGTATACTCTGTGTCACTGTTATTGCGAATATTCAATTTCCTTTTTAATTAGCTCAAAGCTAAGAGCTTGCCTTTGAGCCTTTGAAGAATCTTAGAATTTCTGAATAACGCTGTTAAGACTACATAGATTGTATGTGAGTCAGCCATGAAGCTTTGGGGACCAGGGATGGAATATTATGATGTAAGGAGATGTGTTTGGGTATCAATTTGATAAAGGTTAGAGATAGTTAATGTTATCAACCTAGAAGCTTTGGATGTATCTGTGAGGGCTTTTTCAAAAGGATTAGCCACAGAGAATTTGGGGAGATTCACTCAAAAGGTAGATAACACCACCATTAGAGTAGGGCCCAGATAAAGTAGAAAAAGGAGAAAGACAGGCAGCAAAAGCATTCTCTGTTTCCTAGACACCACGTGACCTGTTCAGCTCTACCATGCCAGTCTACATGATGGATGGAAACTACTAAAACCATGAACTAAAATAAATCTTTCCTGCCTTAA
>PVIU01014179.1:0-53057 GCA_004026605.1 Ondatra zibethicus | reverse complement strand
CAGTCTGAGGATGCAGTCAGTCTGAGGATGCAGTCAGTCTGAGGATGCAGTCAGTCTGAAGATGCAGTCAGTGTGAGGATGAAGTCAGTGTGAGGATGCAGCAGTCTGAGGATGCAGTCAGTCTGAGGATGCAGTCAGTCTGAGGATGCAGTCAGTGTGAGGATGAAGTCAGTGTGAGGATGAAGTCAGTGTGAGGATGCAGCAGTCTGAGGATGCAGCAGTCTGAAGATGCAGCAGTCTGAGGATGCAGCAGTCTGAGGATGCAGCAGTCTGAGGATGCAGTCAGTCTGAGGATGCAGTCAGTCTGAGGATGCAGTCAGTCTGAGGATGCAGTCAGTCTGAGGATGCAGTCAGTGTGAGGATGAAGTCAGTGTGAGGATGCAGCAGTCTGAGGATGCAGTCAACCTGAGGAGGCAGTCTGAGGATAAGATCGCCCCTTTGGTCTGAGCATTAGTAGAGGTAAGAACTCTAATGGCTGGCTGATCTGCTTCTCGGATCCTTCAGCTTTCACCCACAGATAGCTGAGTCTCCGGGATTTTGTTTTTGTTTTTGTTTTTCCAAGACAGGCTTTCTCTGTAGCTTTGGAGCCTATCCTGGAAGTAGCTTTTGTAGACCAGGTTGGTCTCAAACTCACAAAGGTCTGCCTGCTTCTGCCTCCCAAGTGCTGGGATTAAAGGCCTGAGTTTTTATTATTAATACAAATTAGAATTCACGCTACATCCCACTTCACCCCTAGCTTATGGTACTTATGGTTTGCTTCTTCCATGTATGCCACCAAGATGTGCTGCATTGCCAAAAAACTGAAGTAAAGGAGCCAACTGAACATGTGCACAAATATGTAAGACTGTGAGGCAGACATTTTCTCTTTATAAGCTAATTAGTAGTAACATTTTGTCATAATGATAGAAAATTATGAGTGTGATACAAAGCTATGAGATATCACCTCACATCTAGTTACAATGTCCACTATCAAATTCTGGGATGCTGAGGTAGAGTTCAGAGAAAGAGTGTACATTTAGCATTGCAAGCCTCTTAGTTTGATTGCTGACAGAGGATGGGAAATACAGAAAAATTAAAACACATACGCACTCTTGGGAGAAGTGCAAAATAATACAGTCAGTATAGAAAAGAAAATAGTGGCTCCTCAAGAAGTCAATAGTAGAATTATCAGGCCATTTAGATTTTGAATATTTATCCTAGACATTAAAAAATGTCCAAGCCGGGCGGTGGTGGTGCACACCTTTAATGCCAGCACTCGGGAGGCAGAGGCAGGTGGATCTCTGTGAGTTCAAGATCAGCCTGGTCAACAAGGGCTAGTTCCAGGATAGCTAGGACTGTTACATAGAGAAACCCTGTCTCAAAAAATCAAAAAGAAAACAAAAAGTCCAAGAATTTAAAGAAGGATCACAATGAGATATTTATACAATGCCCAATCATAGCAATAGTAATACCATCCAAAATAATCAATGTGTGGATGAAAACCAAATATCCACTCAAGTGTGCACAAATAATCAAAATGTGGTATATACAAAGAATGGAATACTACTCAACCTTTAAAAAGAAGGAAAATGCTACCACTTGGGACCTTGAGAACATTATGATGATGAAATAAGTCCATCCCCAAAAAAGATAAATAGTGGGTATCTAAAGTAGTCAAACATATAAGAAGAGAAAACTGAAAAGTGATTGTCAGAAGCGGGGGTGCAGGGATTGGGAGCAATGGTATAATGTAATAGTTCCAGGTGTGCAAGAGAAGGCATTGTACAGCAGTATGAATAGTGCTCATACTCCAAACCACAATCATAAAAGTGGTTAAGATGGTAAATTTCAGTCAATGGCTCTTTCCATATTCTATCGCCAACAAGGCATAAGGAACAAGCTATATGCAGGAAGCTGCAAGACAAGCATGCATACCCTTGGCATGGGAATGAGATGAAGACAAAGGAGTGTGGAGAATCAAAGTAGAAAATTCAACTAAACAGTCAGCTGCATACAAGAAGAAACCTGCAGCTAACAGAGGACTGAACAGCCCACATGGAACCAGAACAGGATGTGGATCTTCACCGTATATGGTGTTCAGTCAGTCTTCAAGGGAGAGTCTCCAAATGGCTGAATACACAAAGCCCTGACCGTAAGTGCAGAGTGAGAGAAGAAATTGGGGTGTCTGCTACCAGATCACTCAGCACTGACCCTGGGAATCAGAACAAGTGTAGAAAGAATTCAGGTAGAGAGTTTCTCAATATACCAGGTACATATGATGTGGTCTGGGGGACTCCACAGACAACCCCATGATCTGGATCCTTAACTGGAGACCTAGATACTTTTCTAAACCCCATATCCACCTGTGCTACGTGTGAACTACACCCCAGTGAATTTTCTTGTTTGGAAGTCTCTGAACAGACTGTGCTTAAATACACCTGAGGCTCAGATTAACACTCACAGGGTGCATTATACATATAGCTGCTTTTTATATGACCCATGGTTACCTTTCATTGGTTTACGTTTTCTTACGCATCCCCCCAAATAGATTCAATTTATATATGCCATTTATGAAAGATGAAGGAAAAATTCAAATTTCTCATCTACAAATATTAACACATTCACATACTTTGAAAATAAAGACAGAATCTGAAATTTTATATTTCAAACAAATATCAGCAACTAGCTCTTGATTATTCTGATAGGAAAATTTCAAACTATTATTCCTAAGTTTAAAGTACTGTTTGTATTTCAGAGCTATGTCTCCAAAGGTTCACAGTTTCTTTTATACTTAAATTACCACTTCTGAAACCCCAAGCCACATTGTAGGCCTTCCCCAATAATGCTAAGAGAAGCTGAAATATTAAAAAAAAAACTACCCTGTGAGGTCACAGAGGCTGCCACCAGCCAGTAAAAGAAAACAGACCTCACTGCCAGGATGTCAATTACCCAGACCTGGGCACTGGCTCACAGAAAGCCACAGCTTAAAATCATTATAAAGATAGCATTAAGACAATTAAACAAATTACTGGGGATCATGAGCCCTTAAAATCTCTTCCTAACTCAAAAAAAAAGGTACCAGAGGACCACCTCAGAAATTGAGGTAAATTACAGAAAAGTGTTACAACATGAGTAAATGCTCATTTATTTTTCTCTTGCAATTTAAAATTTTTCCAAGCATTTTAAAATCAGGCTTTGGGGCATTTCAGCAATGCACACAAATTAAATAAGTTGCTTAAGTATTTCAGCAATATGCTTGCTTTCAAAATAACAGCACACAAAGGAGGTAAACTAGGTTTATGATTTTTTTTGACCATTCCAAATATCTTCTTTCTGAGGCAGGGCCTCACCTAGCCCAGGCTAGCCTAGAACTTTCTTTATAGCCCCATGAACAACCATAAATCCCCACCCTCCTGTCTGTCTCCCAAATGCCGGAATTATAGGCATCCATCATCATCCCCAGCTCCATTCAACACCCTCACTGAAGCAATCAATCCTCCTCTATGTGTGTCAACATTCTATTAACCCTTTAAAGTAACTTTAGAATCTTAAAGACCCTACCCTCATCTATATAATTATAATTATTGAACTCTAGAGTCCAGAAAATCTGCAAGAAATCCTTGTCGATTTACTACGTTCTTTATTTTTCAAACAAAAATTAATGACATTATAGGGGAGGGCAGAATATAGATTTCCTTCCCTCTGGGTTAAGATTTGAAAATTAAAATAGCATTTTATAAATCAAGAAACATGACTTTGATGAAATACTAACAATACTGAATGTGCAAAATATTTATATAAAAAATTATGAAGTAAATATCAATCCTAACATAAAAGGATTAATAACAGTTCCAAGCTCCAGGACATATTTTTACCATATCAAGAGCAATAACAGCCCGCCATAAAAAGGATATACACATTCGTCTCTTCAATCTCGTCATAAGCACACAGCACTTGACACATAAAAGCCCAGAGCAGTGAAGAGCCAAGTCTTTGAGCCCAATAATCCCTAGGTACAACTGTAGTTGCAACTACTGCTCGGAAGAGCTTGAGCGAGCTGTTGAACTGATCTCAGCCTTGGGTCCATCTTCTGTAAAATGGGATGGTGCCTAATGCACATTTACTGTAAGGACTAAGCGAGGTGATATGCATGGAACACATGGTAGAATTCCTCTCACCAAAGGAAAAAAAAAAGACCTGTGTCTGAAACCTACAGTTACAGACAGTACTTGAGACCCCAGGCAGTCTGGCTTCTCATCTGAGGCTGCCTGAAACACCAGAGTTTCAGAATGGCTCTCAAGGGTTTACTACAAACCTCACAGGGCTGTTGGAAATCCCAAACATTACCTAGTATTACCTTTCTTCATATCATTTTAGCTTCTAAATCAAGGCCAGAAGTCAAAAATGAGACTTTCAACAATACTAGGGCAACTGGTACTTGTTGTCACTAACAGAGGCCACTATGCTGGGCATCAACCACATGAAAAAAAAAAATGGAGAAGCCTCATTGGAGCCAAGCTTTCAGCCTGACTCCACTATACTCAAGCAAAGGATAGAATCCTACCCCATATCCATCATTCCTAATCCTCAGTTCCCCAACATGGTGAAAGGGGCTAAAAGGACTCAGAAGATAAACAGTGCTCTGAAAGGAAAGCCCCGATCTGAGACTGAAACAGAAAGCTCAAAGCTGACAAAGTCTACGATGGCAGCAACCCTCATACAATCACACACGAGCATAACCAACACCGTGTACGGTCCATAAGCACTGAAAGTGTAGGCTCCTCTATGGAAGTGTGACAATAGCTTTGGGCCTGAAATAGAGAGAAAGGGAATATACGGATTCATCAGCAAGACACTCCACAGACACAGAGGTGAAGAACTACTGTGTGGCTAGAGTGGCCTGAAAGGGCCCAAAGTGGCTTCTCAAGATCACACTGCAAGGTGAATGCAGGAAATATCATAAAACAAACCAAAACAACACTAAGTTCTCATTGCTACAGCCCACATGATGTGAATTGTCATCCAAATACAGTTTAACAGTAAAGGTTGGTTCAGATAGATCATAGTTTATAAAAGCAGAAATGCAAGGGCAGTTTAAGACACCAAGATAAATTTATTTTCCTTAATGCCTATATTTCTTTATCACTTCTCTAATGTAAGCATTTAATCCTACAGATTACATACATTTTCAGCCCCATAAACCTTGTTAAATAGTCCTTGAAAGAACTATTGACTGACTAAATCCAAAAGGTCCTTGTTGCGCTGTGCACAAATACTAATCAGGCCTAGGAGATGGTGGTGCTTCTACCTCTGAAAGCTGCTTGGATGCACATCCACAGAAAAGCGATTGGCCACATGCACATCAATCTGGGATCGTTCATAAAGACTGAATTCTTAAGTGTCTGTGTGATCTCAGGGAAAGTAACAAATCAAAACGTTCCTATGAAAAGCATATGTACAGACAAGCACACTTCCACTCATAATGTCTGACTCTAATGGGTGACACATACTTCTAATTCCACCAAACTTAGGAAAAATAAAACAAACCTAAAGTTCACAAGGAAACCGAAGGTTGGAGATGCATGTCATCCAAATACACATCTAGACAAAGGAGCTCAGATTAAAGCTCTGGCTATGTGAACTTGAGAGTCTGTATTTCACTGAGAAGGACCTCAAAGAAAAGAGAATAGTAATAAAATGTATGGCCTGAAAGAAATTTTAGCATCACAGGGGAAAAATCTGACTTTCTTCTTATAAAATTATAAAATTTCTTTTTATAAAATTTAGTAATCCAAAGCCAGGCAGTGGTGGCACGTACCTTTAATCCCAGCACTCGGGAGGCAGAGGCAGGTGGATCTCCATGAGTTCAAGGACAGGCTCCAAAACTACAGAGAAACCCTGTCTCTAAAAGCCAAAAAAAAAAAAAATGAAAAAAATTTAGTAATCTAAATTTTAAAAGTAATTGGACAAATAAGTGTAAAAGTGTTTCCATCTAATATATGGGAATGAGGATTCAAAGAGCTAAAAACACTCAGAGATTTCATCTTGTATCTTAAAGAGTAAATGAAATTCTCAAATTATCTAGCAAGAGAATCCAAATTATCACCGACATTTCTAGCATGGGTAAGAGGTAATGAGAAGTAAGTTAGAAAGACTGGTGGACTTTTATTTTGCAGAAGGTATCTTAGAGAAGTTAAGCGACAATCTTTGACTTATTTTTCATTGCTGTGGATGTCTAAGACTCCCCTTCTGAATGGTGGATCTGCAGAGACAAACACCACCATGATCGTGGACAGGAGAATTAAAATCCAGCCATCTATAAACCTCTCACACAGCCCACCGGGATGGGAATAAAATACTCACCATCCTCCTATGAAGCACTTTTTATAAACAGGAAGTCAAACTGTTGTTCCATGAGTCAATGACTCTTTCACTCTGCTTCATCTCACTGCGCCAAACACTGGCTTTTGCCTTCCCTCCACTTTCCATGGCTCCTCCCAAAGCCCAAGCCTTCTCATCCTACAACACTGAACACAAAGGAGATCTCTTGACCCAAACCAAGGGTGTATGATTCCATTTATTCTTCCTACACCCAACTATAACAGTACCCCTTTCTATTGAGTAAAGGAATGAACTTTAACCCTTATATGCAGCTAAACATAGTATTCAATAATACAACCAGACTTAAACAGTAAACCCTTATTGAACAATGTGTTGATTGTGGTTTGAAGGTTTGAGAGACTTACATTCCCTCAAGGGTTCACAAACCAGTGTTTTCAATTGGCCCTAGGAAAAAAATAAATATTTATCCCAGTGAAGATATATATGCTTCTACTAAGTTAAATAAATCAAAATGGGGAAAAAGGAAAAAATTAAAAAGCAAAGACAGACAAAACTAGAGAGGCAGAGAGAATAAACTCAGGCTATTTCAGATAAAAATTGAAGCAGTGTAAAACTAAAGCTCTTAGATGTAATAAAATAAATTAAGGATTTAGAACCAGTCATCATTCTGAGATTTCTATTTCAATAAAATATCTTTGTACCTTGGGATGTCAAAATGTAAATGTCACTCAAAAGTAATAAGGTAAAAGGACCAAGTTTTACGTGACTGATGAGAAATTTAAAATTGGATACAAACAGATGGGAAACACACAAGAACACGTAAGCCTTTTCATAAGCATCAAGACTTCAGATGAGAAACCTGCTACATACATGTCTTTTAAAGTCAAGCCTGTAAGCGGTATGTGTCTACCCAGAGATGAGTCAATCCTGCTAGAGTGGCAAAGGGGATTCTCGGAGCCTCAGATAACAAAAACTTAAAGAGTTTTATAATAGTCAATTAAAGAGCCAAGAGAAAAGAAAAACCATAAAAATATGAAAAAAAATCATGCAAGTAGAAAATGTCATTCACTTAAAAAGCATTTATTCTGTATTCACTACGGGGACCTCCAGAATACAGTGATGTGGGGCCTAAATCAAGTGTTCAAAAGACTGGGCAAGTCGATTGTCACTACTAAATGATGAAAGCATTTCCAGGCACACCACAGTGACATAAACAAAGAACGAGTGGCCGGGAACAGAAGCTATGGTGGTTTGTTTGCTTTTCAGAAGACCTTGGAACAGGTCTAAAGGCTGACATTGGGCCAGGAAATGATTTTGCTAACAGAAATGTTTTTCAAGGAGTCAGCAAAAAACAAGGGAGGGGTGAGGAATTCTGAAGAGAGGGTGAAAAGAGTCATGACTGAATGCTAGTATAATTCAAGTAAGGTGGTCCTTACCCAGCCTTGGAAGACGGGAAGGCGGTGAGAATACATGAGAATGCAGGGACTCCCTCTGCAGTTCAAAAGACTCATAGCCCACATCTTCCTAGTTAGAGAAGGAAATGTCTACCCTCTGAAAATGGACATGGAAATGCTAGTGTAAAGAAACTGAGAATATGGGTGGTAATGTGATATATCTATCCAACACATAGTCCTTTAAAATCATAGTAAGCATTTCAAGACTCCTACCAGAAACCAGAAAACAAAATCCACATGCTTAATAAGACAATGACCCAACTCTGTGTCTACCCCTATAGGTTTGCAATAGTCTATCATACAGTGCATGTTCCCAACATGGGAATAAATGAGAAAGGCAAAGAAGCTCTACTGGCATTGTTCACCTCTCCTTAAAGGTAACTGAGGTCTCTTAAATAGAAAATACAAAAAAAAAAAAAAAACAAGTTCGCATGAAGGCTTCTGTACTATAGTCTTGCATTCATTTCTAACAAATAGCTAAATCGGTTGCTTTTCTTAATTAATCTAGAGTAAGTCCATAAAGTGTGAAAGTGACAAAAATCCATGAGCGACTGCATTTTCATGGACATTTGAAAGTATAAAAGAAGCCATCTATCTCTAAACACTAAAGCCTTTTACCCATGTGTATTATGCATATATCTCTTACAGAAAAGAACAAGTTGAAGATATCCTCCACGCAGGCCTTATTTGCCCTCTGAAATCTGATTAAACCTAACTGAAAGGCAAATATGAGTCTGACACGTTGTTGACTTTCAGCCTCTAAACCTAATAGCTCCACACCCAGCAGGCACCCTGAGCTTTACCCTTTATCAGCCGTGATGACCTATGTTAAGTCGCATTAATCTCCACTCATGAGGTCCTAGGAAATGACCTCCTTAAATACAAATTCCAAGGCCCTTCATATAGCACTGGACCTTATCAAAGGAGATATTTATAAAGAAATAGAAAAATGGTAAACATCCTAACCATGGGATTCAGGTCACCTTGACACTCAAGCTGTGCTCAAGGTCCTCGGTTAGTCCCGCCCACCCCCACCCCAGTCCTATGAATATTACACGGGTGATAACTGTTTAATACTTGGAGAGGAAGTTTCTGTTCTGATCTTTAGCCTTCCCTCCTCGTGCCACCAATCACCCCATTTGCCATGGAGGATATACAAAATCTGAGTGGTTAAGATCCACTGGGGCCCCAGCATAGGCTCTGTCTTTTGAAGACTAGATTGCAGCAGTTCACAGTAGTGGATGCTCAAGCTATAGACCACACCACTTCTCTGCCTTCATAGTTCCCAAATCCTTCTTATTAAAAATCCTGATAGCTCGGATTACAGCCTTGAGGGACATCCTTTTTTTTTCTATTTTGTTCTGTAAATACCAATGAGAAATCACTAAAGCCTACAAAATCTAAACTCTAGTTAACTAATGAAATAAGCATTTATTTCACCATGTGTGTTGCATTCTGTCTTCCATTGCCTTTAATCTCATGACCAGACACTAGTTACTCATGCAGTTTTAGTAGGAAGCCATACAGACCTGTACGAAGCTATATTTAATTAAATAAAAAAAATATACTGCATTAGAATATGATGTGATTATTTACATACGGTTAGAGGAATAAACCTAGGAGCAACTCTTGAAACACATAGATGAATCAAGAAGATATGCGCCTCTTTTATTTGTGTAATTAGCACTATTTCTGAATAGTTTTGAGTCTGGTTCCCATCACAAATGATTCAAGTAAATAAAACACAGCCACATTGTCGCCTAGAACTTAGGAAAAAGGCATATCATAAAATGTTATCCACAAGAAAAGTCCTTTCTAAAACATACGGTGTCAAAATGAAACATTAGAGAAAAATATGCAACCAAAATTAGAAACAAAAGTGCAACTGCCAGCTAAACAGAGAGCCATGATTTTCTCCACCTTTCACTCTGAACAGCCTGGAGGTCACAGAGACCTTTAGCCTAAACAAGCTTCCATTTCTGTTTCTAACCTCTCAGAGCTACCAGGCTCATAGCTGACCAGCCCTAGCTAGTGTCCTCAGGATCCACACAGCATCTGTGGAACACTGCAGAAGCACTCATATATCGAGTACAAACTCTAAAAATTAAAATCATTAAATAAGAAAAGCACTTCAGTTCCCTTTTCCCGCTCTACTTTTTAAGGCCTTCCAATCAAGATTATGCATGGGTAAGCAGGTCCTGCTTGGATTATAGTAAGGTACTGTGCCATGTCAGCCATTATCACTCCCATTGAAATAGACAGTTTCCTGCTGAATAAACTTAAAAACAAGTCAGTACATATCATGTGCCACCTAGATACAGTGTGACTTTAGGTTGATCCCATTTCTATTCAGTGTTCGGGGAATACCCAATGTGACACTACCTCTGAGGGTTTGTAATCCTTTAATTACAGTTGGAACAATTCTGTTCCAACCTGTATCACCCTATCACTCATAAACTTATTCTTTGGAGAGAATGAATCAGCAGCAAGTGTAACTTTACAGTCAGCCTGTTTCTTGCCCATATTTCCCCTTAGTTCTGTCATAAAGAATGGTTAGCTAAGTAGTATAAAGTGACTGAATACCATGTCTTTCCTTTGATAAGAAGAAAAGGGTGAGCGAGGAGACTCAGCCTGGACTCTCATAAATAGTTTGGCAGCTGAAGCAGAGTACAGTGTGTTCTAGGAACTCACTGTAGAGTACAGGAATGTATACCAAGGGACAGTCTATAACTAGGCCGAACAGAAACACAAACATTTACCAAATCAGCAAACCCCTTGGGGAAAACAGGCAGTATCGAGTCTCAAGAGCCTACAAGCCTCACAGAGGAGTTTACACAGGCACCAACACTGCTCTGAGCACTTGGTGCATGTGCCGCACGTAAGGCTCATGACACTTGGAAAAGTAAACTGTGTTATCACCCCAATCGCACACTTCGAGAAACAGAGACATGGCAAGATTTAACCATTTGTTCCAACTCACATTCACTGGATAGAACTGGAGTTTGAATCCTGCTTAGCGACAACATGGTTGCATATCGCTACCATCTCCCAAAACACCGCAACATATCTCTGAAGGAATAAGGAATGGAACTGAAGTAAATGGCATATAAATGCCAACTTTTAAGTCAGCCCAAGAACTCCTTGAAGGATGGAATGACAGCAGGAATACCTAGAATCAAGACACCCCAGGTCTGCCCTGTCATAGAGTTTGATTTTATATTATAAAGCAGTAATGAGACTGGAGAGGCTAAGGCAATGACTACAGCACTTAAAGCACAGGGAAGAAGACCAAACTGCAGATCCCAGAACCCAGGAGAACTCATGCTGGATGGGTGTGGTACCTCGCCTGTAATTCTAGCCTTCTAGAAGGTGGAGACAGGAGATCCAGCCTGGATCCAGGCGGGCTAAACAAACTAATCATGTTGGTGAGATCTGGGTTCGAATCAGAGACCTTGCCTTAAAGAATGATGTGGAAGAGTGATCGAAGAGGATATGTAGCATCGGCCTTAGGTTTCCACAGTGCCCTGGGACACATGCAAACATGCATACACATATGCGTGCACACACAAAAAGAAGATAAATAAATTAAACATTTTTAAATCAGTATTTTCTGTACTATAACCTCAATACTTATTAATGGAGTAAAGCAATTTCAAAGATCCCTTTTTAAAAGGAATATTTTTAAGTAGCAAATGGGCCTTAAAGAATAATAAAAGAATATACTGAGCTAAAGAGAATGGGAGAAAAAAATCTTTGACGCTGAAGAAACCAGCCTCACTCTATGTCCCAAAGTACACAGCAGAGTAACACAACCTTCCCCCCTGACATTACTTAGCAGGTAAGACATCAATCAGCTCAGAAGGCCTTGTCAAGCTTACTTATTTTCAGAACAGTCCAAAACAGAAAGTGCTGGAATCCTCACAAGGGCAACTCTTGAATTCTTGATTTATTGTGTGCTTTGATCAGGGCACTGTGGCAGCTCTGAAGCCAGATCTCCAACCAGGTGGTACAAAGATGATGGGCATCTCTTAAAGTAAGAGGCACACTGGCAAAGCCGTCCTTAAAGGAACTCGCGTGCAGTTATAACTCAGTGTAAGCCTGTGAAATTCAGGAAGGTAGGAAATAAAATATTCTTAATTTGGCATGATTGTGAGCAAATTACTTAATTGTGTACCAATGGCAAAGGGGTAATGAGGTTAGGATTTCAAAGATAAAACATTTTCACTCCAATGAAAAGCCTGCCTCCCCCTGCGTCTCCAGGAGTCTGGTAAATCGTTCTCAATGTGATCAGAATCATTTTGGTGAATTTCATCTGTAACTAATTAAAACTCAGTGATCCAATTTGAAATTCCACCTCCCAGTGAAACCCTCTCACTGGACTAAGAGAAGCAAGCATTTCTGCTGCATTCCTCTGAGGAGTTGTCTCTGAAACACTGACCCAAAATCCACAGAAGAAAAGAGCTTTAATTAACAGGGTTGCTACTTTATTTTGCGTCCAGATTTTTTTTTAACTAACAGAAACTTTTATTGTCTCTTTCCAGAATCTGAATAAGGGGGAAAATTAAAGCCAGAAAATAGGATCTCTGATGTTACAAAATGGCAAAACAAAAGCATGTATCTAGAAACATTAGCAAATCCAAAACCTCAGCTTCTTCAGCTCCTAAGAAGCCCTTGAGAGTATGAATGATGTGAGCCTGGGGTCTTCCATTTAAATTTTTAAAAAATTTAAAAAAATAATTTGGATATTCTAATACTAGAAAGCTTCTTTTAAAGGAATTATTAATTATAACACACATCCCTACTTCAATATGCAAACCAGTCAACCCTTTATAGCATAAGTAGCTTCTTGAAGTTTAATTTTCACCTTCCAATCTCACTTGCTGTTAGTCTGATGGGACCTTAGTTCAAATTCTTCTAAAAGGCAAGGATATAAATTACTTCCAGATCTTCCTGGTAGTCTAATATTCTTTCATTAACACTGCGATTATGGCAACAGTAAACTGTGCTGATATGCTTAGCTATTAACATAGCTGCAAAAAGAAGGCAGTCACCTCCAAAGAAATGGAAAACTTAAAAGACAACGTGAACAAAACCCTCTTTTGTACTTAATCTCATCTGTGAATAATTAGAAGAATTTAAATTGATCTGGAAGGCGTAGCGAAAAACTGAGATAGGGTTACACCATCTTTCACTTTGATGTAGTAAAAAACGAAGAAAATGAAGATGCTCCAAAGCCCCGTTAAAAATGTACACACACCCACAGCCCTCAGCCTTCTCCGGTGTCAGCCGAGGCAGTCCCGTTCCTAAGGCGAGGGACCATGCAGATAAGCAAAGGCACATGTGTGTCTTTGACAAGTGCGAAACAAACAGAAACTGTTTTCATTTCACTGTCACTCATGACAAATCAGTCCCGAGCTCATGAGTTTGTCATTCACGAGAAGTTGAGCAGAACTAACTCCATGTGTTACTGCCAAAGATTTGATCTGCATAACACCCTTTTAAAACTAACAGTTGACCCACAATCCCGCAGCAGCAAAGCTTCGTGACATGGAGTTCAATAACAGGACACTCATGTTTACATCCTCCAAAGACAGCAGGGATTTCAGCAGTTCTCCAAACCATACATACATTTACAATACTTTCATGGAACTACTGTATTCTTCTTTAAAAATTCTTCATTGGAAAACTCAAGTTATACACTGTAATCAACACTATCCAGAGACAATTCTAAATTATTTAGTGAATGAACTTCAATTCTTATCTATGTTTTTCAGTTAACACATTGTTTCTCCAGCTGATCAAAGCTGGGAGATATTGACACCATACTAACCATATGTTCTACTAAAAACTGTGTTCTAGAATATGAAAAGGTATAAAACAAGGTTAAAGCAAGGAGACCACATGTCATTTTGAGGGTTTTCCAGAGTCCTTACTGTATTGCCATTGTATAGTGTTTTTAAATAATAAATGCCTGGGGAAGCAAGTCATAAGTCAGGTAGCAAACAGCTTCCCTGACTATTTTCTCCTTAATGTCATCCTTTTCAAACTTTAACATCCAGTCTGAAACACTAGGAACCACTTATATTGGGAAGATATTTTCACATCTATCAATCTTAGCAAAACCATTTTAAAAGTCTTAGAATTTAATATGCTTTCCAAACTCTGTAAGACATATTATTTTATAGGCATAATTATTTATTTAGGGTGTAACATTGTCTTCTTAAAGAAAGTAACACCCAAATTATCTAAAACCATACAATTAACAGGTATTTTTAATGAATTCATGTAAAGTATGTTGTCATTTGCTTAGTATTAATTTGCCTCACAGAAACTATACATATTCATAGGTTATTTCCCTTTCAAAGGTATTTTCAAGGCCATGATTACATGCAAATGCCTCTGTTTTAAATAGTAAATTTATAGGGAGGGATAAAGCTGCACTTTCTCAATATGGATTACCATTTTCTCCATTTAATATTAGTTAATTTAACTCATCCTTTTCATCTACTGGTTCCTCTTGGAAATCTATCTCAAGTGTGTTCATGCCACTGATTTGGTTTTCTGAAATGTGAATTCTTTGCCCAGCTGTCTCCCCTCCCCCGCAACACACACACAAGACCGAAGGCCATGGTCTCAGTGTTCCTGGCAGTCTTCTCTGACCTTCAATGGCAGAGTTTGTTCTCTCCCGTTCATGGATCCTGTTCCAGTTGCACAGACCCCACACCTTCTCCCTCCTGTGTTGAACTGCTTTTGAGGGAAATACTAGTTATTTTGCCAATATTCCTAAAAAAATACTTTTCTCTTGCATTGTATCTCCAGGCTGACAGGCTCCCATTCTGAAATAGCTTTTAATAGTTCCTGAGTTGTTTGGAGACTTTCTGTCCACCATGGATAAGATTCAACCTGACTCGCTAGGATAAAGAGATGCCCTTGCAACACTGTAGCAGGAATGTAACTTGGTATGAAATCAGGTTCTCAGTATCTGGGAGGTAAAAGAGTTTGTTTGTCTTTTAGAATGCAAAGGGAACTTCTTACATAAGCCACTCTCAAATAAAAAAGATCACCTAAATCGAAAATGCCCACCACTCTGTCCCTACCACAGCCCCTATACCTTCCCGGGCCTTTTCCTGTTAGGACACAGCAAACAGATGTTCCATCTATACAGCCAGCCAAATATGGGCTGCCCTCTAGAAAGTGCGGCTACTAGATGCACACAGCAGAGAGAGGTGAGGTAACAACAGCGGCCCATGATGTTCCTCAGAAAGACAAACCTCTGTGACAGCTATTTAAAATCCACAGTATCCATTTGTAAAGAAAACTGCATTTCCTTCATGGAATCTCCTGAGGTAATGCTATCGGTCTATCTATTTATCAGTGGTTCTCAACCTTCCCAATGCTGCGACTTGTTAATACAGTTCCTCATGTTACGGTGACCCCCAACCACAAAATTATTTCACTGCCATTTCATAACTGTAATTTTGCTGCTGTCATGAATCTCAATGTAAAAGACCTGTGGTGACCCCCAACCACAAAAGTAGTTCGATGATACTTCATAACTTTGTTACTTTTGTGAATCTTAATGTAATATCTGACATGCAGCCCTTGTGAAACAGATTGAAAACCACTGACTTAGGTGATCCATTTTCCCCACCCCAACTCCTCAGATGCAGAGAGACATCAAAGTTTGTATTAACTAAGTAAGTGTTGATCTTTATCCCCTATTACCTGAGTATGAGTGGTTTGGTTTTGTTTTCTTCATGATGAATATCAATCTTTTGGCATAAAGCATGAGCAGCTATGTCAGTAACTCTAACAAAATCCTATTTTTATTGTATTTTAGACGGAAAATAATAACTATTGATAGGGTACAATATAATGTTTCAATATACACATACAATATAGAACAATCAGGTAAGGCCTCTGTTGTAAGTTTTATCCGATTATTTCATTGTTAAGCACAGATGCTTATCTATTCCAATAATGTAGCTTATTTATTATCCTGTGTGGGAGGCAGAGTTTCTCACTGAACCTGGGTCACTGAGTTGCTGAGACAGCAAGCCAAAGGATCCGCCTATCGCTGCTTCCCCAGCCCCAGGATTACAAACATATGCCACGTGCCCAGCATTTCATGAGTGTTTTGAGGATTAAATTCAGGTCCTCATGCATCGTAACAAGTACCAACTGAGCTATCTTTCCAGCCCCATTTGTTTAAACTTTATATTTATTTACTCTTTGTGTTTTTCACATCATGCATTTCCATCCCATTCATTTCCCCATCCGTTTGTATTCTGTCCTCTACCCTTGCAACCTTGCCCCCAAAATTAAATAAAATTTAAGAGAAAAATGAAAAGGAAAAATCAACCTCATTATGGAAGCTGTAGTTTGACACAGTGAATCATGAAGTAAACCCGTTTATTCATACATCTTTATTCACAAGTGTTCATTGCAGATTCATTGGTCTGGTTTAAGGCCTCTGGTTTCTGCTACACTATAGATGCTGGGCCCTCACTGGAACTCTCTTGCTTATTCTGCTGTTGTCCGGGGTCCTGGAGATCCTACAGCTTTGGGTCTGCAGGAAGTAACTTCATGTGCTCCAGCAGATCACAGATGGGGTGGATGTTGGGGTGAGCAGCCAACTCATAAGCCTGGCTCTGGGCCTGAGTAGTTGCAGGGTTGGTCAGCGTGCCAGCCCTCCCTTGTCCTTACAACCAGGGTGGGCTCTTCTGCATTGCCCTGGCTAGTTCTACCCTTGCAGGGATGAGCAAAGGGCAGGGCCAGTTCTCCTGTTTTGATGTACTCAGGGTCAGTTCTCCCACACCTACAGCTTCAGGGCCAGCTCCACTGTGTTACCCAGGCATGGTGTAGGGGCCACTCTCCTGAGTGCTGCAGTTGCTGTGGGTCAGAGACAGCTCTCCCACCTGCCTCAGGCATTGATGGGTGAGGGTGAGGGAGGGCACATGACAGATTAGTAATAGGGACAAGTCCCCCATGCTCACAACTAAAGCGCTGACTCACCACACCTCCACCAACAGGACTGCCAGCCCTATTTTTAATTTTCTTTTTTAAAACAAGTCTGCTGATGCTATGCAGACTACACAGGAGACTGATAGTGTTCCCCTCAAAATCACAAACATCACTCCTAGAAGAGCAAACTCCTTTTCTTCGGTGGTTGGTGGCATCAGAGATGAGATGTCAACTTTCTCAGTCAATGTGGGAAGGTAGTTAGCAAAAATTAAGCGCTAGTGTCTGCCTTCCGAGTTTTGCTACTCAGGGTTTGTTAAGACCATGGCAATGTTTTCTTATTCCCTAGACACCAGACCACACAGACCGACTCAGTCCACTTGTTTATCACTGATGAGCCTCACAACAACAGGCAAGTTCAAAGTGTCGAGTCCCCTCAGTGTCTCTTCAGTAACACCAGGCAGACTCCCTGTGCATAATTCACCCTTCTACCCAATACTCCTAGGCAAACTGACTCAAAAGAAGGGAAAATAAAGAGGAATTATGAAAGGGTGTTCTATAAGGAGAAGTGCAGGGAGATCTTCCAAAGGCCCATCCTAGGCGTATTTCAGTGCCCATCCACCTTGAAGAGTCTCTGGACACCACTGTAACTCAGAGTCACTGCAGCTGTCACCAAAGCTACTTGTAAATCCTGAATAAGGAAATTAGCCTCCCATGTTCATTGTCTTGAAAAATGACAATGCCTGTCTCATCAGAATAGCTATCACACCTGGAAACTGGGAGGTGAGACAGCCAACATGGTGTCAAGCACACGCTCCGTGATTGCTTTGTTCTCATTTCTCCACACATCTTACAAGAAGACACTTATCTCAACATGAACCAGAATTCCCCTAGAAGCGAAAGCAGCCCTCTGGTAATCCACCATGGTTTACAGGTAACTGATAATGTACCTACAAACTCACTTTCCCATCTAGATTACCTCTGCAATGCACAGTGGGCAGTAGGCACATTCTAAAATTAAGGAATGGGACTCACTTTTACCAATCATATTTAAATGTAATATGGGGAAACATGGGTAATAGAGTTAGGAGTGGAGGTTTGAAATCTTACCCTGGAGAAAAAGTTCCCCATGAAACACTCACAAAAGTGAAAAATATAATTATCTAAGTCCAGACTTCAACTCCATTTTACACATAAACACATCATAATTATCAAAGATATTCAGATTACATCAAAAATCCAGAACACCAGCTATGTTAGCCAAGGAATTTGCCTTGTCAACATGTCATGTGCTTTCCTCCACAACCCTAGTACAACCTGTCTCTGAGTCACAGACACAATCCACCCTTTGGAGTCGGCCTCTGTCTCTGTGCTTGCCATAGTCACAACATAGCAGCCCAAGAATCAAACCGCATTATTCTTGGCCACACATTTCCATTTTAAGTTCTAGTTTTGAAACTGTATTAAAGGTTTTTATAAAGAGTAAATGATTTTGTATATAATCTAAAGTAACCACATGAGCCAGGAAAGTGAAAAAAGGGTCATGTGACAGGGGAGTGTCTAGAGGGAAGTACTTCCACAGCATACGAGACTTCCTAAATTAATGCCCATTACCAGACACAAATATATGCAATATCACAATAAACGTAGCTTTTTTTACAGAAATGTCATAAAACCATTTCTTATCAAAAAATTTAATATATAATATTATACATGTTTATATATAAATATATGTATAAATGTTTATTATTATGTAAAATATAAAAATAATAAAATGTTTATTATGTAAAATATAAAAATAATAATTTAATATGAAAAAGTAGTTCAAGCCTCAATATTCTCTGTGAAGTAAACTCTGGGTCAGTGGTTTGTATCTTTGGCTTTACAAGAGAGAACAGTAGTTCAGTAATACAGACCTCCAAAAGCGGCAGACTCTCTTATCTGAAGGCTGCAGTTCAGATTTCAAACTGTTATGAAAATTTAGGAAACAAAACAAAGCTCCCTTTTCAAGTAAAAAAAAAAAGTTCATTTGCGATAATCAAAACCATACTACTTCAAATCATGACTTCTGGCCACGATTGTATAATCAATGATAGCAACCTGGGTCTGTGGGTCCCAGGGAGTCTGGAACCTCCAAACTGAAGACTATAAATCCACACTGAATTAGCTTCTGAAAACATAAAACAAGCCCATTAAGAGGAAACCAGTTTTTCACAAATGAACTTTCAATTTTAAACCACCTAATATTTCTTTGTCTAAATCCCAGAATTTTTCCTGTAGCTGAAATTCCACACATGGTCTCCATATCCCCTAAAGAAATGCCCTTTCCAGATGAGTTCCTGAGAACAGAACCATGTTTCTTCGAAGTCAGCAAGCTATTTATAACATCTACAGTAGCCCTCAAGGGAAGATCAATTGGCAAGTATAAAATTACTTTATATATAGTCTAGTAATTACTCTGCCTTTTCTTACACAGGAGAGGACAATGATAATCAGAAAATAAGGTACGTGAAATGTGATCATTCTAATGTGGGTGCTTGCCATTCCAACAAGAAAATTCTACTAATTAGTTTTCATGACCCTATAAAATATCTAAATGCCCCTTCCAAACCAGCAAGGATATGAATGTAAGAACTAGTGTGCTTTCGTTGCCATACTGCAACACTCCAGCTGGCTGTAGTGGCATAAACCTTTAGTCCTAGCACTAGGGAGGCAAAGGCAAGCAGCTCTCTGTGAGTTCAAGACCAGCCTAGTCTACTTAGTTGAGTCCAGGGCTACAAAGCAAACAAACAAAACTTTAAATATTACTTTCAGAGATATGAAAATAAGCTCAGCACTTGTTGACTGGATGCTACAATTTCTATCATTAAAAAGTGGCATTAGTTGGCATGAGGAGACGATAGCACTTGAGAGGATCGGAGTTTGACTCTTCAGAATCCATGCAAACTGGGTGTGTCCTGCTGTTCCTACCAGGAGATGGGAAGTAGACAGAACAATCCCCAGACATTCCTGGGCCAGCTAGCCTGGCTGATGCAGCATAAACATCAGATAAAAAGACTTGTTTCAAACAAAGCAGAAAAGTGAGAACCGATGCAAGAGATTGTCCTCTGACCTCCACATATACACTATTGCATCATCACTCTTTCTCACAGACACACACATACACACACCAGGAACATATACAAGCATCATACACAAATACACATATCATACACCAAAAGATTTTGACAAAGTAAATTGTTGCAATACTTTTCCACATGTATATGCACTTTTTTCCTACCTATGCAGCTTTATTAAGGTTTTTTTTTCAAAAATTCATTTAAACCCACAGGTTACACTGAAAAGGTTGCTCAACCATTGTGACCTGTGGTGATAATAACCAAAGTGGACATACCTGTGTCTACCAGTTAAGCACCTCTCTGCCCCAACCAGTTCATAAGCACATGCATTTTATATTTGTCACAAATATTGATCACACAGAGTAAAACCACGTAATACCAAGACGTATGCTCATCTTTAGCATGAGTGGCCTCCGTGGTCTTTCTCCATCTGTTTGCCCTTCCATAACCATTGCTCCTTGGGAGCTTTCATCCATCCAACACTCACGTATTAACATGTATATGCATAAAGCTGCATATTATATCCCAGACCCTGGGGATAAGGACACATATAGGACAACCAAATGTGAACTCCAATGGAAGAGACTCAAAGCACAATCTTTGTTTCTGACTTCTTGTTTTATCCGCACAGTGCTTGTGTGTTTCAAGCACAAATCTAACTACTTACAATTACTTACATTACTCGTTTAGATTTCTGTGAAACACATATAAAACTAAAGGGCCATTCAATAACTGATCAATGGAAAAAATAGTAAGTATATATTGTGACTAGTTAAACAAATTAGATGATTTGCACAAAAATACTTTTTACTAGACTGTTAGAACAACAAATTAATCTGAGGACTATGATAGAATGAGAATAGTTTTAACTATTATGCCAAGAATAAGGCATGAGTTACAGGAACATTTTCTGGAAAGACATGAGCAAATTATCTACTCACCCAGAGAGCATACCAACAATAGACCAACTTTGAATAATTCTACCAAGGTTCAACTTGGTTAACCAACAACCCTATTGGGCTTGCTTACAAAGAATGGGTATGGAATTACAGAAGTATGGAGAACCCCCAAAAGGCTGCATTCCTTACAACTGTCACACCAGCATGGATAACAACTTCACCACAGGTGCAGAGATGAGTCCTCCTTCAATCAATTTTCCAGCGTCTATGAACTCTAGCACCTCCTATGACCACAATATCACATGCAGCTGGGGCAGAATTAGATTCAGCTAGTAGAGAGGACCAGAGAGTGTATTTGAGACATCAAGTGAGGGTCTCATGGCCTTCCCAGTCCCTCTTGCATGGAAGATCAACAGGGGCTTCTGTGAGTCGACGTAATTTGTCTGACGAAAACATAATGGTTGCTCTCCTGGGAAGACAGCTTCCGGCAACACATTCCAACACTAACAAGGAATACGTCCCCCCAAACTCTGTGCTATTGTCATAGAACTTATAAGGTGTGCTGTGTCAGCATTAATGTGCTACAGCATTTAAGTCAGAAGTAGGGTTTTAGAAATCTGACAAGGAAATTTGAGTTCAATATCATATTTTAATTATGAATTTCAGCAAGTTATAAACCATTAAAAAATTAGCTTCTTCATTATTGGTTTGGCAGAGTCAACTTTAACTTTTCCAATCATAGTTACTGAAATTTAGAAATTTGACTTTATGAGAGTGTTAGCCTCCATGAATTGACTGATGAAACTTATATATGCTCTGCTGGGTTAAATAGGGATTACATGTGCTCATTAATCCTATGAAGATCTTGCCTTTACCAGCAGGAAGACATTCATAACATCCTGTAAACTACACAGAAGTCTATAAACATTCACTGGAAATAGAAGCATCTATTTATCTAATAAACATGTAGTGGGCACCTTGAGCCAGCAAGACACATTTATAGAGCACTGTCAGACACTCTAGTAGCCACACCAGACAATAAGGCTACTTACTAGGCTCAGGGGGGAACGTAACATAGAGTAAATGCAGGCATAGTGCAGGAAAGAAAGGAAGGGTTCCTGAGGAGACTTAAGGAATCCAAGCACTTTTGGCTATTTGTTTTGAGTAAGTAGGTTAGGGCTGGGGTAGAGATCAGATTAGCCCTAGACAGCTCTGCAACCCAGAAGTGTCTCTGAAATGGGTCAGTAACCATGGGTTATAGTTGTCCAATAGATTTACAAAGTGAAGAGCAGACTTTAGCCAGAGAAAAGATTTGTCTTTGTGTTGACAAATATATGAAAAACTTAGCATTTCCTTTATGAATAGAGACAAATCAGAGCGCTCTGACCAGCATTTCCATGTTTCAACTTAGCTGCTGGATATCTTGTTTACAAACTATTTTAAAATCAAGGTATTCCTATCACCCACTTTTTTTAAAAAAAAACATAATAAAGATGCATATATTATCATTGCACTACAACTGTGCTTCTTATTTTTAAGAGCTTTATTTCATTACTGGTTTTTTTGATAATAAGTCTTTTTTTAAATTTTACTTAAAAATAATCTCACAGAAATATTCCCCCCAGGAGTTCCTTAGCTGCCAAGGGGATCAACAAAAGAGGAAGATTCCATGCTCTAAAGTGTAAGAGATGGGTGTGAAAGGCTAAGGGAGTAAGGATTATGTTTAAGTCTGCTTCCACTGTCTCCATCTTGATCAGGGTCAACTGCACAGGAGCCCTTTGTTCACACGTTCTAACAAACCAGAGGAATGGCATCAACAAAATCAAGATGGAGGGAAGAAAGCCATACGTGGGTTGGATTTGTGCGATTGGTTTTGACTGAAGGGTTGGAACGAATCAAGAAGACAATAAGTCTGAGAGGAGACAGCAGCTGTTTAAAATCCCCTGGCCACTAGCCTTTCACTTTATTTTGGAAGAGTGCCTTCCCTCCCCTGCTCCCCCTTCAGCTCATTCCCATACCCTTTACTCTCCTGTCTAGGGACAGCTCACACAAACAAAACAGCACACTGTTGCAAGAATTCCTTCCCCGGGGAGATATGTACATCTATGTTCTTTTATGGCCCCAGCTATAAATTGAAGAATGATTCCACCAGAGTCCAACCTAAGGAACCAATGAGCTTATTGGTCTGTCTGCACAACGGGGTGGAGGGCTACTTACAGAAGGATGGGGAATCCCAAAGAAGCTGCTTCATACAGCTTGGATGGTAACCTCCCCAGAGTCACACAGATGGAGTAACCCTGCAATGAGATTCCTCAAACCTTTACTCTCACCTCTCACATGCAATTACAGCAGAATTGTTTTCAAATGGCTTGGCAGACTCTCCAGTGAGAGACTAGGACCCTCTCTACTCTCCCGCCATCTATGAAGGAAGGCCAGGGTTCAACAAGCCTGATCATGTTGCTCTTTTCAGCAGGCACAGCTGATTTAACGAAGAAGGCAATTGTCTAGAAGACAGTTCTCTCTCTCTCTCTCTCTCTCTCTCTCTCTCTCTCTCTATCTCTCTCTCTACACACACACACACACACACACACACACACACACACACACACACACACACCCTCCTACTTTAATATGTCCACTACACCCAATTCTTAGTCTACACGTATGGCCATCTGCTTTATTAGCCTTCTACCCTACCTAAACCATCTGCTCCTATACAGACATGTCATCTTGCCATTGCTCTGCATCTTATTTCCTCTGCCCAACACAGGACAACACACACCAGCTCCCCTACCCTGCCCCTACTAGATCACTCCCATGCTTATTTACTTTCTTTTATGATAACAAAACCAAAGTCAAAACCAGATTTTTCTTTTGACTTCATTTCCAGATCCAGCTACCATGTTTATCTCAATTCATTTTTCCCCAAAAGAACTGTCACATACTTGTTCCCTACAATCCCTTCCCTTCTCTCCCTCTCCAGAAATCAGTCAGGCTTAGACACAACTACTCCTGCCTGTTTGTGTAAAGATCTCCTGTGGGCCTCCATTGCTGCACTTTAAACAAAAGCTAACGGAGGTTACCAATTATTCTCCTTTAAGTGCTTTCATCCAGCGGGTGCTAGGAGGTGTGCGGATGTCTGTAGGAATAGACAGTCACACACACCTCATTTCTTTCTTATCTAACTCTCCATCCTTCTCTTTAACTGACTCCTTTTCCTTTTTCCAACTTCCAAGTCCAAGCCATGAAGTACTCTGGGCTTAGTCTTCATATTGCTTTCCTGTCTTGACTCTGTCCCTGTATTACCTCTGTATTCATGTAGTATAAGACCTGACAGGAGAAACAATAAATGAAAAAAAAGATTTGTTTTGGCTCACAGTTTCAAAGAGTTGTAGTCCACCATGGCAGGGGAGGTGTGATGGACAGTTCAAGCCCAAGCAATGGTAGGGTGTGGGAGAAGCTGTTCACATCACAGAGGATCCAGAAGTGGAGAACAAGAAGCAGGTACCTGGTGTAACTTTGAATGGCCCATCCGCAGTGACCCGCCTCTGCCAACCAAGCCCCAAGTCATGAAACTTCGGATCCAAAGAGTGTCACCAGCTATGGACCAACTATTCAAAACATGAACCTGTGAGAACATTTCAAATTCAAACCTTAAGCGTCCCAAAATGGCTTTGTTTCGTCTAATAACTTTAGATAAACTAAACACTAACAAAGTCCACATTTTTACTCCATTCTGAACTCTAGCAAACAGATTCACCTAGCAAACAGACATATTAATGTGTCCAAAACAAACCTACATTTTCATATCTCATTCTCTTTGGCCCCATAAATAGTAACTGCATCCTTTGATCTGGAAAAATCCATGGTATTTTTTTCTTTGTTGTCCCCCCATTCGTTCTCCACTTCCAATTTAAATCTTTGCTTTAAAATACGTCTTTAATTTTACCTCTTCTTATCAACCTATCCCACCTGTAATTTTCGCCAATAGAAATTACAAAAGAAATAGAACTCTCCAAGAGAAATCTTCAGGAGAGTTTTTCTAGCATGCCTCTCTATGAAGCCGATGACAGCTCACATTACACATTTGATGGAAACATTCCAATAACTTTCCATATCACTAAAAATAAAAGTGAACTCCAGACTGCCTACAAGACCAAGCATGATCTAGGTACCTTTTGCCTCTCAGAATTCTTTTTGCTTTCATACTGAGTCATATACATCTCCAGGAATATTGGCCTCCTTGATTATGCTCAAGTACACCAGCCACAAGCTACTCTGAATCTCCCAGGAAAGTCTACCAAAATATGAAATAAATTGTGCCTCATTCCTATTCCATGATAATCACTATCATAATGAATTCTTTAATCATCTTTCTTCCTTTTCTGTGTTCTGTGAAAGAAAAGACCCCATGAGAACATGCTGGGGAATTAACTAGGAAGCGCTACCACATATAAGAGCCTTATGAATGTTAATTTTCTACCTAAACATGGCCTTCAGAGTCCATGAAAAAGTGTGACAAAAATGTAGGCTCCTCCTTCAACTTCCTAACTGACACCTAAGGGTTTAATAGTCTGGACTTACATTCACTCACTAATGCTTCGTCTATGCAAAACAAATATTTTTAATGCTTACTCTACTTGCAAGACACTTTTTAAAATTATTCTTTATTTTCCTCTTTTTCTGTTTGTGGTATGCATTTCATACATATAGACACACATGTATAGATTCATCTTATTCTTCGGGGCAAGGTCTCTCAATAAAATCCACAGTTTGGATCCACAGTGTTGCTTGCCAGCTTGCTCTAGGGATGTCCCATCTCTGTTACTTACGGCTAGAGTTATAGGCTACCCAGCATGAACACCCACTATCTGCATGGGTTCTGGGAATCTACACTCTAGTCCTCACACTTGGCAGCAAGCATTTTAATTGCTGAGCATTGAGAAATCTCTCCAGTCCCTTGCAAGACACTTGAATGTAACAAAGATTAATGTAGCATCCTGGGATGGGGATTCTTCCTAATTTGTCCCTTTTATATAGCCTGATCCTAATAATAGCCACACTTACTTAATTGTTCTAAAGGATTAAAGCAGCCTATATACTAATATTTATATGGATTCAGAACTTTTGTTAAAAGCTTCTTTTTCTGGGATTAAAAGTTGGCTCAGCAGTTAAGAGTGACAGCTGCTCTTCCAGAGGACCCAGTTTCAACTCTCAGGACCCAAGTTCAACTCTCGGCACCCAAGTGGAGGTTCACAATTGTCTGTAACTCCACTTCTGGGCACATGACACCTTCTTCTAACATCTACGGGAACAGGTGTATACACGGTACACATATATAACTCATTACAAAACATTCATACACACAAAAATAAATGAATCTTTTAATTCAACTACTTTTGCAAAGTTTCAGTGGGGAAAAATGCTCAGGGGAAAACTTCCTATTGTGACATGAGGAGACCCAGTAGCAATAGACTAGTAGTTATCAGAGGCTAAAATTTTGGAGAAGGAAGATAAATCCAAGATCACTAAGGAATAGCATGAAGTCTCTGCTCATATATGAACCATAAATTTTTTAAATAAATTCTGAGTTCTTGATACCCCAACCCCCACTACAGTTTAAACAAAACCATAACTTTGCTTGTTCTTTGCTGTGGTTTGATTTTGGGGCCAGAGTTAGGTGTTTGTTTTGATGGGGACACTTTCTATTTTTTTATTTTCGTTTTGGTTGCTTGGGCTCATATAGTCAATCCTCCTGCTTCAATCTCGAGTTCTGGGATCGTAGCTGGTACGACCACTCCTGGCATGTGAACCTTCTTAGGAATTTCTTTCATCTCACCTTCTCCAAGCTAACCATTTATTCTGAACTGTCTGAAAATTCAACAACTCTCACACTGAGACGAAATTAATTGAAGTAATACAAGCTTAACCGAGAAAAAAAGAAAGTCCTCTCATGTCTTCCCCATTTACTCTTTAAAGCATAAATCAAGTTCATGACAGACTATGTCATCGGTTGTATATTCCTTCATAACATTCCAATCCCCAGCATCCTGGGAGTCTCTTCTCATCCTTGTGCTACCTTTCTGTTTTCCTCCACTTCTGCTGACATCAGAGACCTCTTAGGAGAAGCTGACCCACCCAGCCCCCACCAGCACTCGCTGACCCACCCTTCCTCTTGGTTCTTGGAGCTTGCTGAAGGATACTAGTGGAAACTCAAGGTAGCTGTGCTCAGACCCAGCATCACCCTCTCAGTCACTGAATCTCATTCATTCCTGAGTGTTCCCCAGACAGCACTACGAACCTGCTTTGAAACCAGAACTACCACCACTTTTTTTTAAGCATGTCTTTCTTTCTCAGAGCAAAACCCAAATCAAATTAGATCACCAGTATTCCAAGGTCTATAGGAAACACAGAGAGAGACACAGCAGGGGGATGCCCGCTGCTTACCTCATCTGAACTCCATCCTCCAACATGCCACAGAGGCAGGTCCGGTGGACACTGACTCCAGCTCTCCCACACATCTTCCAGGACAGACCACACAATCTTGAGAGGACAGTGAAAGGGAAGAGGAAGACAACTACCTGCAGGATCTGGTACCCAGCGGAGCTGGCAACTGGCTCTAGTCCTAAAGCCTCTTTGTCCAACTTTCCCTTTGAAACACTGAATCCTCCCAGAGAGGTCACTTCCCTTAAGATTAGTTTTTGTTCAGCGTGAACTAGAACTGGGGAGTCCAGAAAGAGCAAGTCACAAAGAGCCCAAGTAGATGATTCGTATTCAAAGCAAGACTCAAAAAAAGTTATGTTTAAGTTGTTTAACAGGAGCAGGATAATAAAATCTCTTAATGTTTACACAACACATTTCAAACATACAGATTAACTATAGTCATCATGCTATTCATTAAATCTGTAGAACTCAGCTAAGGCTGTTCCCTTTGACCAACAGCGACCTGTTTCTCTTACATTCTGAACCCTGCTGACAACAAGTGTTCTTTATTTCTCTAAGGTTCATTTCAAAAAGGTAAGTTTCCACCTAACATCTCTTCCAAGTTTCTGGTTTAGGGCAGGACCCATCAATATGTTTCATTCATCCCAAAAGTGGGAGTATACTGACCAGAGGTGAAAGCGGCTTGTGTGTCAGTGACGGGAGAGATGTCTCTAAGGACTCTCACCTGCTGTTGCTCGCTGAGACCTGAACAAATCCACCTGCCACACCTCTACCTTAAAGGGCAGTAAAGTTGTTTTGCACATTTCTTGAAGCTGTCCGTTTAAGCAGTCAATGCATATTTACACACAAAATAACCAAAAGTCCATCTTAGAAACTCACTATCCCAATGAGCTAAAGTTGAACTACCCTAAAAAGCAGCACTTCATGGCCCACAGAACAAGGATTAAAGAACACAATTCCATTATGATATTGCTGAGGAATGGAGCCATTACCATTCATTTGAAGTTGGATACCTGAATGGAACCTCGGAGGAAGCACATCAAAGGTCCAGCCAGTGAAGCATGACTTCAAAAGGTACAGCATGAACAGTGGTTTCTGGGAAACAGGCCTGCCAATGCCAGACTCAACTGCGGTGGCCTGACCAGCCACCTTCCCCTTGGAAGCATGTCACCATGAGCAGTGTCAACACCAGGTCTGCTGATAGCAAACATCCACAGGCTCACCTGACAATGTTACATTTTACTAATCTGACAAATGTGGCTCCCACAGTATGAAGTGAATCACAGGGCTTGGAGTCAGGCTGCTCCAATCCTCCGGCAGACTTCTCAGCCTCACGGCCTTGTGCACGCTATTTAATCAGTCTGGATCTTGAATTCTTTTTAGGATTAACATAGAGATTAAACGTGATTATACTTAAATGTTAAAACAATACATGGATGTTAGTAATCCCAATTTCTACTCGAAAATAACTATTTAAAATGAATGTGTCACGTGACCACTGAATATGGAAACAAATAAAAAGCTACCTCCTAAAAACAAATACACATACATGCATGCACGTGCTGTATGGACCACTACATTCAAAAGGTACTAAACATGACTGTGAAAAATATTTACCAATGAAGATGTTTCTCTTAGCTGTTTTTCATCCTGCAATTACCTCAGAAGAAACCTGGGGTTAAGAGTTCAATTCTAGTTTTTAAATTATCCTGCAGCACAATTATGGCTGCTAAACACATTTGCAGACCAAACTTAATGACCTTGGTACAAAGCATGTTTGTTTGTTTGTTTTTTTAAAAAAAGTATCCTCAGATGTTTTTACTATGACTATTAATATCTAAGAACTAGCTAACTGCAAAGATGACATGTATATTTCTGTGAATAAAAATAAGTTGAGGATAACTTACCCTAAAAATGGATGCTATTTTATAAAAAAAAACATGATTTTTCAAGAAACTAAAACTAAGGTGTTGTATTTATAAAATATTATTCTATTTCCATTTACATTTTTGTTTAATTTTGTTATTTTGAGATAGAATCATTCTTATCATGTAGCCCTGAGTGACCTAGAACTCACTATATAGTCCAGGCTATTTCGACTGTGCAGCAGTCTCCAGCCTCTCCTCCCAAGTACCAGAAGTATAGACAAAAGTACAGACACATGACAGCTGGTTATGTCCTATTTACTTTACACATCAAAAAATCCAAATATATGAAATAATCAAATAGATGAATATAATTTAATGTCCCCTCTTTCCTGCTGTTACACCAAGGGATGTCATGAATCTCAGATTCAACATTAGCTTTGAATCATTCACTTTATTCAAATATTTGAAAGGGTTAAGAATTTGATTTATGACATTTTCTAGAATACAACATGAAATGATAGTTAATATTAAAAATAAAACAGGCAAAACAAAGAGGTTTCCTCATGCTATTTGTTCAAGGACCTGGTATATGTCAACTCTCCACCCCAACCCACGAGTATTGGGGAAATTCTTCTATGTACCATCTGTGTCTTCTTATCAACCTCTTTTCTCAGGTAGTGATCAAGGCTTTCCAGAGATTCTAACTCCATCCCAGGCTCAACAAGGAGTCTGCAATCCAGCTACAAACCTTTGGACCCTCACTAGCACTGTGGACAAGTACATTTGGTGCTTGTTCTAGGTGACACAGCATGTGGCTAAGGCAACCAGAATCTCCTGCCTGAAAGAGGCACAAACCTGAGACCAAAGAAAACTGAGGGCACCCTGATACCGTCTCTGGATAGATATCCCTGAACTGTAACTTTTGTGAGTCAGGATACTTCCGTTTAGGAAAATTTGAGAGGCATTTTCTGTAATGTATAACTGAGCATTTTGAGATAAAGTTCCATAAAATGTTTGCCTTGAAGTAAGGGAGCAAGATGTCTTATCTACTGACTCCCGTGACTGCATCTTTCTCTCCACATGTATTACCCTTTCTGTCCCTCACACAGAATGCCTTTGTGCTTGGCATCAGGCATCACTGTCCATCACCATGGATCTCTTCAAGAATTAGCTTACAACTTCTAATATTTTTTCACATGGTAAAGTCAGTCTTGAATCCTTCTACCAAAATCTCAACTAAGTTCTTTTTTTTTTTAAGATTTATTTATTTATTTATTATGTAAACAATGTTTTGCCTGCATGTATGTCTGCCGTCCAGAAGAGGGTACTAGATCTCATTACAGATGGCTGTGAGCCACCATGTGGTTGCTGGGAATTGAACTCAGGACCTCTGGAAGAGCAGCCAGTGCTCTTAACCTCTGAGCCATCTCCCCTCAACTAAGTTCTTTGGTGACACATTTTACCATCTACTCTCTGTGGTCCTTTAGTAAGAATCAGTGTTCCTACCAAAAGAGAAAGGTGCACTCACACAACAGAGGACTTCGGCCTCATGAACAATCAAGATTCCTAAGAAGTTTCATATTTCTTTATGAAAAGCTACGCATCAGAACACACTTTTCACTTTCCCTAGACTTCCGAAATCTATACCAAGCCATCACCTTTCTTTTATTATCAGCTGTTAAAATTTTCTGATTGGCTAAAATAAATTATTAAAATTAACATCATTTCTTTTGCTTTTACTTTCTACAATGTGGCTGCTAGAAACTTTTAATTACAGCTATAGTTTGTATTACGCACTCACTACACCATCCCATGGGAGGAATACGTTCCACTCTGGGCCCATCCACACACTCAGACCTGCAGTATTATCTCCAGTGCCATTGTCAAAACTGCTGCTGCTTCCCTTTAGTTCAGGTGCCATCTCACACAGACACTTTAGGCCATCAGCTTTTCCATCTACTCCTTCATCTTGAAGACACTGTACAATCTATGGATTTTTCTCGTAGCACTCTTAAAACTTGAGGGCAGACAAGTGTTTAGATTATTGAGGGCAGAGAACAAATGGTTTTCAGGTTTACTCTGGAGTGGTAAGTCCATTTCTTTATTTGACAAAGAAAACTAAAATGGAAGTCTGCTAAGCATGTTATCATGTGGCCATGTCAGGAAGAAAAGAGCCCATGAATTAGAATTAAAATGGAAAACCAGTTTTGTACATTGTCTTTTTAAGTGAAACAGATTAGGTAGCAGAGCGCTGTACTCAGGGATCTACTGGGGACCCATCCAGCTTTGAAACTGTGTAGTCAGGGGTCTACTGGGGACCCGTCCAGCTTTGAAACTGTGTAGTCAGGGGTCTACTGGTGACCTACCCAGCTTTGAAACTGTTAGTCAGGGGTCTACTGGTGACCCACCCAGCTTTGAAACTGTGTAGTCAGGGGTCTACTGGGGACCCGTCCAGCTTTGAAACTGTGTAGTTAGGGGTCTACTGGTGACCTACCCAGCGTTGAAACTGTGTAGTCAGGGGTCTACTGGGGACCCGTCCAGCTTTAAAACTATGTAGTTAGGGGTCTACTGGTGACCTACCCAGCTTTGAAACTGTGTAGTTAGGGGTCTACTGGTGACCTGTCCAGCTTTGAAACTATGTAGTTAGGGGTCTACTGGTGACCTACCCAGCTTTGAAACTGTGTAGTCAGGGGTCTACTGGGGACCCGTCCAGCTTTGAAACTGTGTAGTCAGGGGTCTACTGGTGACCTACCCAGCTTTGAAACTGTGTAGTTAGGGGTCTACTGGTGACCTATCCAGCTTTGAAACTATGTAGTTAGGGGTCTACTGGTGACCTACCCAGCTTTGAAACTGTTAGTCAGGGGTCTACTGGCGACCCATCCAGCTTTAAAACTGTATAGTTCGGGGTCTAGTGGAGACCCATCCAGCTTGGACACTGTGACCCTTACCTCTCTCTTCACGGTTTTTTCTTTTTCCTCTTTTGAGTGAGGAGGCCAAGGAAGAAAACAGGATCTTGGCATAGAGCCCAGGCTAGTTAGTATTGAACTCACTACATAGTCCAGGCTGGGCTCCAACTGAGGATCCTCTTGTCTCTGCCCCCAATTTCTGGGGTTACAGTCATGTGACAATATATCTGGGTAATTTTAAGTGTTAAATAAATTATGATAATAAAGGGTCTCAAAGAGTACTTAGCACAAGTGAGGGGGTGAAATACCACAAAAATAAAGTCATAAAGCAAGTTAAAACAAGATCTGACTGAAATAGTTCCAAATTATCGTGAGTCAACATTTCCCCTAATATAGAAGATCCTAAGAGGAAGAAAAAAAGATCAACAACTTATGAGAAACAAAAATCAACAGGAAGAAATATTTCACAAGAAAATGTATATAGTTTTAGGTAAATGAACCGATACTGAACCTCTTTCTTGATGAGGAAAACAGAGTAAAAGCTCAGTGAGGTGATATGATCCTTTCTCCTGGCAGCTCTAGAGCAGCTTGTGACGTCCGTAATATGCAATGGTGAGCATGGAGGGTGTGAACCACCAGTCAGAGCCTCCCTGCATATGTGGGTGTGAGAATGTACAAGCCCTGTGATATCCAACACTGCATATGCTCTGGGGGAACGTCCCACAAACACCAAAGGACTGGAGATGCCAAGTGCATCCGCCTGTATCCTCACTGTTACAGTATGCGATGTTTAAAAGATGGATGCAGTTTTGTGCATATCAGGATGGAGTGGCTAAGACTGATTTGTGTTTAAAACAATATTTTGATACATATCATCTATCTCTGAGCATGTAACCAAAACCAGATATCAGCACTTTTCTCTAAAAACAGGAGAATTGTTACCTTCATAGGTTTCCAGTTTTGTACCATGTACCTATGAACCTATTTACTCAGGAAACTAATTTGATTTTAAAAAACCTAACCACTTAGGCAGGGGTGGTGCATACCTTTAATCTCAGCACTTGGGAGGCAAAGGCAGGCAGATCTCTCTGATCAGTCTGATCTAAAGAGTGAGTTCCAAGACAGGCTCTAAAGCTAAGTAAAGAAACCCTATCTCAAAACACCCTCACCACCAAAAACACAAAACAAAAAAGAGACAAAAAATACTGACCACTTTTTATTCTGTTGGATAGAGATCGTCACAAAGCATGTTTCATACTTAAGAGCCCAATGAAGGTGAGTTGTTAAAATAAGACTCCTTGGTTTGTCCAGCATTCATTTTCTTTAAGCAGTTCACAAGGAAAGTCTTTCCATAAGATTAGAATATATGTCAAAAACTATTACTGAAAACTGCCATTTACTGATAGTTCCCTCATTGCCATTAGGAAACTTGGTGACTCCTAAGTAAAAATTAAGCTATGGAGACTGGAGAGATGCTCAATGATTGAGATCATTAGCTGCTATAAGAGCATGGGATTCAATTGCCAGCGTCCACATGACAGTTCATAACTACCCATAACTCTACCCTTGCCCTCTCCTGGATTCCAAAGAGGTGATACATGAAAGCAAAGGCTTTAAAAATATTATTTGAAATACATTTTATAAACTTCTACTATTTAAAAATTTCTACCACTGAGAACCATACTCTGATTTTTACCTAAAATACATTACTATATTTCAAGTGACATTTGTCTATTGTTGAAGAGATTATCACTTCAATTGTATGAAATGTTTTACCAACTAGTATAATCTATAGCAATACCAATTGCTATAGATTATTATATGGTAATATATAATTATATTAATTATATAATTATGTGATAATATAATCTTTTTATAGTGTCAATGAAAAAAGTAATTCCCTTAAAGAGGTTTCAAACCCTGGAAATGGTATAGTCAATAAAGGAATTGACTAATACAGGCATGGGGAACTAAGTCCTAATGCCCTGAACACTGTAATCCCAGTGATGGTGAAGGAGGGGTGGAGTCAGAGAGCCCCTGGAGCCCACTAGATGGCTGTCTACTTGGTGAAGTCCCAGGCTAATGAGACACCCTGTCTCAAACAAATTATAAAAAGCATCTAAGGGAAAATGCCTGAAGTTGTTCTGACTTCCACATATGCTTACAGATAGGCACTCACCCATACAAACACATACACACCTAAATTCATACTATATGAAAAAAGAGAGACATACATAGATCTAATCTACATGGGAAGTAGAAAAAGACAAGATCTCTTGAGTAAATTGGAAGCATGGGGACCTTGGGAGAGGTTTGAAGGGGAGGAGAGGGAAGAGGCAGGGAGGGGAGCAGAGAAAAATGTAGAGCTCAATAAAAATTAATAAAAAATAAAAAGAAAACTTTCAGAAAATGTTGAGCTATATAAGAAATGAATGCATATGGTTGGAGATTCGGGTGCTGTTTCCCTCAGTAAGATACCAGAGAGTTACTGCTGTACAGGTTGGTGGTGCAGAACCTGCTTTGCTGAGCGACCAGCCATCCAGAACCTGTAAAACACTCCCATTCTTGTGAAGCATTTTATTGGTTCTGGTTCATAAGAATCTAACTATAGAGTTTTATTTTCTATGCCAAGCCTTAATATTCTATTGGAACAGAGCTTAATGCCTGTGAATGGGTTTCAGGATTTGAAATTGGCTTTTGCTCCTTTTGTCAAAGATATGGAAGTCTTCAAACAAACAAAGAAACAAAAACTTAGAGTTTATATCAAAAACATACCTCCCCAAGCTTTTAAAACTAAACAGGAGTTATGGGGGGGGGAAATAAAACATTTCAAGTATGCAAATATGGAAGAGAAGGGCAGAGATTTGAAAAGTGGAATAAATACAAGAAAATACACACGAGAAAAAAAAGAAATGACTGTTAGTACATCATGAAATAGAACCTTCTGGAACTAATCTGTGATTTCCTACAGACAACAGCCTCAGGGTGTCCACTTGCTGGTGGGCTCTTGGAGCACAACCTGGCTTCCGAGAGCCCCAAAGCAACCTGGGAAAGCTGTTCATGCTGAAGCTATGTAAATCTTCAGGCACAATGAGAAATCACTGGTAAGGTTCACACTGTGATTAGCATACTTCAAGCACAATAAATCTGTTTAGCACTATTTACAAATACAAAGAAAATAAGGCATTGAATCAACAAAACTAAACATTACACCTAAGTAGTTCCCCAGCACTCCTGAATACAGTGAGGCATTTACCTTCTCAGCTTTCAAGAACAACAAGGCAGGATTATCTGGCACCTGTGTTTCAAATTCCTTAATATGAATAATACCCAGGTGTGCATAGGGTACTTGTTCATTCATACTTCTCTCTCTCCTTTACACACCAGACATTTATTCTATACCTACTATGACCTAAGGACAATCTTGGTCCATAAACCACCCTGGAGTCAAAGACATGATCTAATAATTGCATGCCAAATTCTGCAATGAACAGATTTGATGACAGAGGGACGGCATTTAGGGTAGGGGGGGATACTGTTAAGAACTGATAAGAGCAGGAAAAGTTAGATTAAGGATCTGAATTCGAGCTTAAATATGAAGCCTGAGAAAATGATCTGGCAGTCAAGCCATGAGGCAAATGATACAGCAGGAGAGATGGTGAGGAGTGGGTTAAAGTCTCCAAAGACTGAAGCATCCTAAAGTTTAGGAAAAAGGAGACGTACTGGCCAGATGATGGGGCTCTTCCAAAGGCCCTATTGAGGAGATCGCCTTTACCTTAAAAATAATGAAAAGCAATTGATGGTCAAATGAAAAATGATTATTAATATGTAGACATCATCTGTTATGTACCAACAGATTATGCCAGGCACTTTGTAAAACCTGATCCTCTTAATCCTCATGACAGCTTTACAAAGTAGGTAATATTTAAAATTTAATTTTATAGATTTAACTAAAATGTACAGAAAACTTCAAATACTTGTTGAGTTTACCAAGGCTCAGGATTTGCCTCAAGCAGTATGGATTTTAGCATCCCGTCTCAAACCTCCTCTCAGAGACCAACGTGGCAGTCTAAGGAAATGAGACATTCTGTGGTACAAACATCCACCCTGGGGACTCCAGGTAAATCAGTAATGATAGTTCTGGAATACTAGATAATATACCTTTACTATATCCATTGCAAGTAATGGATGCATAATTGTTTCATATATTTTACTTACAGATACCTCTATTTCAGAAACTACAGAAATACATAGTAGAAAAATTTCTCAAAGGCAACCCAATAATAAATGCCTTAAAGAGCTTATAGGAGTGGAGGAAAGAAGGACTTAATTATTCACTAAAATTATTCTACTTATAATGCTGGTAACTGACAGGAAATTATGGAAGGTAGTTACTCAAAAACACCTTAAGCACTGAAAGTAAAAAATAAAGATTAATTTTACTGGTACAATATAAATGACCAGTGATATATGTGATGTTTTTTATTGGTTAATGAATAAAGAAACTGCTTTGGCCTGTGATAGGGCAGAATAGAGCTAGGCAGGAAAACTAAACTGAATGCTGAGAGAAAGAAGGCCGAATCAGTGAGAAGTCATTTAGCCACAGGAGGAGACAGATGCTGGAACCTTGTCAGTAGGCCACAACCTCATGGTGATGCACAGATTAATAAAAATGGGTTGATTTTAGATGTAAGAGCTAGCTAGAAATATGCACAAGCTAATAGGCCAAGCAGTGGCACAGTTAATACAACTTTGGTGTAATTATTTTGGGTCTGAGCGGCTGGGAATGAATGAGCAGTCTCCGTCAACAATATTTAATGTAGGAGCTAGAGGGGTTGAGGACACCAGGAGAATGTGGCCCACAGAATCCACTAAGCAGACCAAAGCAGCAATCAAGGAGCCTGCATGGGTTTGCACCAGGCCCTCTGCATATATGTTGGAGTTGTGAGCTTGAGAGTTTTTTGGGGACCCCCATAAGAGCCTAAGGGAGTGGGGGGGTATCTCTTGACTCTTTCACCTGTCCTTGGGAAGCTTTTCCTTCTACTGGGTTGCCTCACCCTGCCCTGATATGAGAGTTTGTGGTTAGTGTTCTTGTAACTTGTCATGGCATGTTCAGTTGATATCCCTGGGAGACCTGATCCTTTCTGAAGGGAAACAGAGGAGCAGCTTTGCGGGAATGGGGGTAGTGGGAGGAGTGGAGGTTAGGGAAACTGTGATCAGAATGTACTGTATGAGACAAGTTTCAATTTTAAGAAAGAAAAACTGATGTACTTATCTCACAGAACTATATTTAAAAGTATAAAAATAGGAAAGCACTAAATGTAAACACACAGATATGGACAGAGTTCTGTAATTTCACATACCGATAATGTTGAAATTAGAAAATTTAACACTAACAACTTCTATTATTTTTTCCTATTTGAAAACTTTTGAAACTGTCCAAATGAATAAAAATCTGTTGATAGTCACTATGACTATAGCTGGGCCCTAATGTCTTCCTGGAGGCCAGTGAGAAGGTGTGGTATCAATGGCTCAGACGCTGGGAGTCAGGTAGAAGGCATACAGCAAACTCATTTATTTAACAACAAGGGTGGGGCCAGAACTTATACAACCTCCCAGCACCCAGGCGGTTCAATTCATTGACATCACATGGTCGCCTCTCATTGACTAAGCACAGCAGGACCTCTGACAGTGCCTGTTGCGAGGCTCTCAAGAAGTATTTCATGGTTGCCCCTCATTGGTGAGGCACCATCAGGACCTCTGACAGCACCAGGCTGTCAGAATTGGACTGAATGGCTAGCCTAATATCATATATTTATTTATTAAACTACATTTCTAAATTTTTAAATGCAGGAATGTTGTTTAATTTTTTCCTAAACCCTATCTTTAAGAGATTGAAGCAGGAAACTCCACACCCTCCATGATGGCCTTCCCATGAACCAGAGATGTTTTCCAACTAAGCCCTAGTTTTTCTTCTCCAATGTGCAAATATATTATAATAATTCTTACACTATTTGGCAAGTCATTGTACAATATAATAAACTGTCTCTTTGTTTTATTCTAGATTTCCTATAAGAAATCTTCTAGAACCCAAGATCTACATAGGTACATTCCTTTTCAAAACCCTAGATGCTGAGGTTCCTTTCCTGATCGCCCCCTTCAGGAAATGACTATTTCCTGGTCTCTATTTTCCAGCACACTGTGATGCTCAAGTGTGTGTGTGTGTGTGTGTGTGTGTGTGTGTGTGTGTGCGTGCGTGCGTGCATGCTCTTATATTTATCACTACATGTTAAGAACCTACCAAGACCTAGAAACCCCTGCTAAGCATCAACAAATGAGAGCAGTGTCAAAGGAATAAATTTAAAATGTCAAGGATCTTCAAAGACGCAAGTGTGTGTTTCTATGAAATTTCGCCTCCTGAGGAATTTTACTATCTAAAATCCATCATGTGTAAGTATCTCTTCTTTAAGATAGGGAAGTATAAATCTGAAGTTCAGTCAGGATTGTAGTATATGCGATCAGATACATAATTGCAAACTAACGCAATTCCACTTCTATAAATCCTGAATCATAAGCTTTCAACACCTTTTTCATCCTCCCACGCCTATTCTGCTTGGCAAGGTACATTTTCTTGTTCTTTGACAGTTCGCACACACCCCATACCTCATGCATAAAAACTGTACTTATATTATCACTACTCGAGACAGAGTGAGTTTCTTTAAAGGCTATTTTAAACGTATATCTTCATTTTTCAAACTATGTTCCAGAAAACCCTGTGCAGTCATTCCCACACATATCAGAGTCCCTCACCTGGAGGCTTGAGCAAACATAGACTAGGGGCTAAACCTTCTGAGGCTCTAAGTACCTGGGGCAGGGCCCAAGTGGTGGCTTTGCTCCAGAGGGCATACCTACTGTGCTGAGAACAGATGCTGTGTGGTAATAGGTGGGGGAGAGAAGAAATCTACTCTCAGTGTTTGAAAAGACCACATGTTCTATATGTCCTCTTACAACTTTACTATACCCATTAACGTACTAGAAACTTTGTAAAGTTCTGCAGTAAAATTAACCTGTTTCGCATTGTTTATCAACCAAAAGTATTTGATCTTGAAATGCTCAGATCAAAGAGCAACAAATACCCTCTCGCCGTGCCCTGTAGAATACATTTTGAAGGGAGAGGGGAAAAGTCTATACTTAACTGTTTAAAACTGTTTTCCTTAAAACATATTTCAGCAGAAAGTGATTCCATCATTGGAAATAAATCCAGCTTCTTAGCATATATGACTCCTGTCCAAACAAAACAATAGAACCTCAACTTCAGATCAGGCTTCTCGTCTAACCATGTATAATAATTACATTGCATTAATTTAATTAATTTAACGATTTCTCTCTCGTGTGTATGGGGTGTATGGGGGTGAGTGCAATGTAAATATCAAGATCACACACATTCTAATTAGTAACATGATTAATTAGAAATTGTGCATAATTTTACATAATTTTCATTTGTTTCTGAAGCTTCAAATCCTTTTTATTTGCTGGCATTTACTAATAAAGTACTGGAGGCCATGGAATGAAATACATTGTGTGTTCAGGCCAAGTGTTCCCTGACAAAAGATCGTATCTGAGGTCTACAAACGCCCTCTCTGAAGCAGACAGGCAAGCATTTCTCTAACTGCAGACTGAGTCACCAGCTACCTGGAGCCAGGAGGAGGCATGTCTCTCCACTCACACTCCAGTCTCCATGTCATGGAATGCCTGGATCACAACTCCATCCTCACAGGGTGCATTTTAGCACCCTTTTCACATGCAAAACTTTTGTGCAAAACTCTTTCATGCCAAAATCCTTTCAAGCAGTGCTCCATCAGAAACTGACTGCTGCAGGCTTCCATAATAACAAGGCAGAGGGGATCAAAGGCAAGGTGAGTGGGAGCAAAGACACTATTGAGTAGTTAAGGGACCTTAGTCAAGAAGTTGTCTGCGAGAAGATTTGTAAATTCAAGTGCCTAACCTCGTGCCTGGAGCACTCCAGCTCATCTTTCCTGTTGGATCTGGGAAGAATGAATGAAAGGCAATAATCTGAAAACAGAAATGCAGATATGTTTGGAAAGGAGAGCTTTGTCCTTTACATACACTTTATTTGTACAGGATTTTTTAGATATCCAAAGAGCAAACTGACCTTTTTCTACAATTATAAATAATGTACAGACAGAGGAATGACCACCTTAAACTCACACCCTGCAAAGGAAGGTGCTTGGCTGGCCAAGCCTCGGCTAATTAAACCAGAGAGGCACAGGGATAGTGAGGAATATGGGGAGGGACGCCTGTTACACAGCATCATTTTAGCAACAGTTAGCTTTAATGAGCCAAGTTAAATCACATTTCATACTGGAAAAAATAAAAAGACTTCCTGTTAACTTATGGGGGGGTTGTTTTGTTTTTTGTTTGTTTTAGAATTCAGTATTTGAGAGTTTATTTTGTTAATGAATCATTTTTAAAGTAATACAATTTTAATCATAGACATTTTAATTAAGAAATAGACATCTTCTTGGCAGTGGCTTTAATTCCTATATTTTATAGGTAAAATTGTTACTCTTTGACATATAAAATTTTTAAGTTGTTATGACCAGAGGAAAACTACTGATTTCAGCTTCAACTATTTAATATTATAAGTATATATCTATATTTCTTGTGTAAAGGCAGAAGACAAGTTTTCCTAAATCACTAATATCAGATTTTGGACAGGAGGTAGGACAGCAATTATGCATCTGTTTCCATTTTTTTATTATTATGCAGAAGTTTCCAGAGGAATTTCATCTACTGGTATTCCCCAGATAATACACCTACTACGTTCTTTTTATAATCACTTCAGAATGGTAACAAATAATAGAACATAAAGGGGTGTTTATCAGAACCACAATGATCCCATATTTTTATGAAGAGAAAATCTGGAACAAACACCCTGCCCTGAAATGGCTCTAAGCAGTGAGGGCAAGAACGTGGTGGGAAGGCCTAGCATAGAGGAAAGGGTGGCACCAAAAGCAGTCAGGTCCCCAGTCCCTACTCTGCAGGTGACAAGATGACCCCATGGCTGTGGGTGCAAAGACTGCATCAGACAGGAAAATGACTTCAGCAGTGTCCCTTCAGGCCTCACTGAACCTGAGCATGAGTAGGCTATCAGCTCTCCACCAAGGCACTACAGCCAAGCACCACACAAGTCATAGTCAAGGAAATAATGCCCACTTATGCTTCACAAATAGGCCTTCACAAAGCAAAATCCTACATTTGGTAATGTTCCAGCAATTCATTTACCTTTTGGATAGAAATTATTAAAGAAAAGAAAAAGGTAAATTCATGTTCTTCCTGTAAAATTATTTTTTTCTACAAGTAAAAATAAACTTCCATATCCTATTCCAATATCCAATGCCATGAGGAAAGAATTATTATCCTCAATACAAAAGCCTAAAAAAAAAGTATTACATGCCAGGGCCCAACATTTAGATATCTTGAAAAAAATAGATTCCTTGTTGAGTATTTTTAATTCTTTACAACTGTAAAGAACATTTATGGAGTTGGTTTGTTTTTTACTTTCTTTTGAAAGTGTTTTGATTCATATGCAATGAGATTCATTTTGTTGCCACACCTTAACAACCACGGTGTAGGCTTGCCTGGTCTGTCAGCATCTCTTGCTTACTGTTTCCAAACCAAAGAAAACCTAAGTCAATCCTTCTTCTTCTTCTTTCTTCTCAACGATGTGTTGAGGAAAACTGGCCCAGGTCTTACAGAAGGAAAGGTAAGGTCCACTGTGGGGTCCCTGGGGAAGAGGCCATAGAGGTCAGCACAGCTCCCCTATGGAAAGTTCTCAGGTCTCAGCCTGTGTGTGTGTGTATGTGTGTGTGTGTGTTTCTGGCACTGACACCAGAAGATGGAGCCAACACAGAATGGCAGAGATTAGATATAAACTTTTCCCTTCCCTCTCCACAAGCCATTTTAAGGTTGCTAATTTGGGATGGGCATAGTTCCAGAGTCTGCAATGATATTCTGAGCCTCTCTGGCACCCACACAACTTGGACAGCCCCTCAAAGGAGACGCTATACTACTCAAAGGAGACGCTATACTCCTTGTGTCCCAATCACCCTACCTGACACACTATAAAACACCTGACTGAAAGCTTTCCAGTTACATCCAAAAGTGCAACTTTTAATCACTTAAATTGATATGAAATAGAAACTGGAAGATAAATGTGAATGCCATGTGTAATTTTATTATATTCACAGACCAAAATAAAAAATTTGCTAACAAAAATTATTTAACTGAAAATAATGCCAACTTCTACATTTAACAAAAATAGAACAGTTTTGGTTTTTTATTTATTATCATTTTCTGTTTTCTTTTTTTCAGTTTGCAGTGTGTGTATATGTGTGTGTGCATATGTGTGTGTGTATAAATTCAATATTCTAATTAAGGTTTTATCTCATTTCATAATTAAAAGTTTTCAATTTATAAATCAGAACTAATTGATACATGCTATACATACAGTAAAATTATTTTATAATTTATTCTATTAAATCTCTAAACAACTAGCATGTTTTAAAAAATGTCAGTTTGAATAGTTTTAGAGGATCTACTACTTTATTGTCTGCACTTTAGGCTAAACAGTGAGGTTGTTAGTTATAGTGCTTAATCATCAGCTAAGACACTTTTTCTGTTCAAACAAGGTCCAGCAAAGCAATGAAAGGGCTAGGAACGCACTAATACAAGAGGAGAGTCTGAGTGCTGAGGAGTGTATGGGAGTGTATGGTTGGAACAGTTTCCTCGGCTATCTCTAGGTAAATCTATGAAATGTGTTGGCAGTAACCCGGAACAAAAATAAAAGAGCAAAATTTGAACGAATCAGCTTAAGTTTTTGACTACTGAATGAGCAGCCCAGTCAAACTCTTTAACATCTATATCACTGTAACTTTAAAGGAAATTTAAACACCAAATGAGGCAAGGATTTTGTTGTCTGTTTCCTTTTTAAAATTTTAAATACATCGTGAGTGTGTGTGTATCTGTGCATGTGTGCATACGTGTATGGAGATCAGAAGAAAACTTCTCTCATTTCACCAGGGATTGAATTTGGGTCATCAATCTTAATAACAAACATCTTTACCCGTTGAGTCAACTTGCCAGCCTCTGTTTTTATTTTCTCTTCTGAGACAGAAACTCATAGTCCAGGCTGGTCTTAAACTTGCTATGTTGCAGAAAATAGCCCTGAACTCCTGGTCCCCCTGCCTCAACCTCTTGAGTGCTGAAATTATAGGTGTGTGCTTGCACACTTGGTTGCATGTGGTCAGAAGGATCAAAGCCTTCCAGTAGGTTAGATAAGCACTCTACCAACTGAGCTATGACCCCAATGCAGTTTGAAATGAAAGGACTACAAGGTTAAGGGAATCTATTCTCAACCTATGGGTTGCTCAGATAGACACATGTAATCTTGGCTCTATTAAATTTTGGACAGAAAACAGACCTGGGAAGCAAATACAACATAGGTGCTTTATCAGAAAGAGGGCGTTGCCAGCATTGTACACTCTTACTTAATTCATAAACTCTGATCACCAATTCCTCTTCCTTGGTTACTTGTCTCTGAGAAACACTTCCTAGTCAAGAGTTGTCCAGGTTGGAATGAGGGGCTCCCCAAAGCACAGCTCCAAACACCAGACTTTCCTCCAACTCAGACCTGCCCATGCATGGCAACTGAAAGCCCACCAGGAGAGGAGTGGGTATGGGAAGAGAACCAAAGCTAATTTTTCGTTAAGCCAGTTCTTCCACTGATCCCCAACAGCAAAGGATCCCTGTCCCTTGGGCTTGTCAACCACAGGGTTAAGTAAATGTCTGAAAACGAACCAGCTGCATCTCAGAATTCCTTAAGCACTTCTGCTGTTCTTTGTGGTTGCTAATTTGGGATGGGAACTCAGAAAGAACACCATAGTCTCAATAATAAATTATTTTGAAAGTATTTCAACAAAGCATTTTAAGAAATTTCTGCTTAAGAGGAAGACTTGTACTTTGGCATAAACAATGGTTGCCTGTGGAAATGTTTGCCTAGCATTGGTACCAAAAATTAGCTTGTAACCATGAATCAAAAATATAAGTCTTTCTAAAACACGCTTTAGAAATATCACTTCCCATTCAAGCATAATCATCATTTACAGCTCAGTCAGCGAAAATGTTACACTATGGAAGAACCAGAGTTTGAATACTAAAACAACTTCCCACCCTGTGACCATAAGGAAGGAATGTTTCTGTAGAGACCATGTAGAACAGAACCATAGGAAGGCTGGTTGCCAAGGAACGGAGGCTTTGGCGGTGACATTTGACTAGCCTTGCAAACCCATCTCAGACCAAAGCAATCATTTTCACAGACATAACTGCTAGATACATGCAGGTGAGAGTAAAAGATGACATCCCCACAGGCCAAGGGACTCATGTCCTATCTCACATGAAGAAGAGTGGAAAGAGGGCCGGCTGGTATTCTCCTCTCCACCCTTTTTCTTCAGCCCTATCTGTCTTCTTCCTCATTCTTCTGATTTCCACATGCCCCTTTTCCTACAATGCTATCAATCTAGAGATATCCAGCCACATCTACCTATGTCTGATGTGTTGAGAAGTTTGTATTGAAAAAATAAAAGTGCTTTCTGCTTTCTAGGAGTTTTGATCCAAGTAAAATAATAGAGTTCTATCACTTTGAATAGCTTTCCCCTCTAACATGCATGTTTGAATTTGGTTGCCATTATGATGATGTTGGAAGATGGGGCATTTGGAAATTGCTTAATGCAACAAAAGGATGACTCAGCAACCTTCTGTTTCATATAAATTTGGCCTTCTGCTGAGTGATGAAAAAGCCAAAAAGTCCCCAACAGTTGTGGGCACGTCCCATCCTCCAGAACTGTAGGCCATTAAATCCATGTTCTTGATAAATTACCTAGCTGGCTACTGTAGCATAATCAGAGTTAAGACAATAAGCAATGACCCCATAGTAAGTGTGACTCAGCAGCTATAGGCCAGAACCCAGAAGTATCTCATTATCGAGGAAGGAGTATGGAAGACTCCTCACCACTCCTAGTTGTGTTTTTAAGATCTTCTTATTGCAGTAACCATGTGGAACAGTATCTGAAGTCAAACTTTAACTCCTTTGCATGTATTTTGCTTTATATTAAAAATGAAGTTTAAGTAAGAAAAAATTAATAATTTGTATGAAAAACATACACATATATCCTAGATAAGTTTTAACTAAAATTGCTTTCTGAAAAAAGTTTGCAATTATTAAATCTTTTTTTATTAAACTTCAAAACAACTAAATAAAACTTACCTCAGAAGTGTTTACTAATATGTATGAGGTTCAGAATACATGTTTTCAATTAGTAAATTGTAACACCTTTTGGCTTTATTTTTGCCACCTTTCTCAGTGGCAATAAACTTAATTTCAAAAGAAAGTCAGTATAGATTATGGAGTTGAGGGCAACTGTATGCTACACAAGTAAAGTCTGAGGAAGCTTGAGAGCATATTAAAGAGAGTTGTGAAATACATGTGTAAACATGAAATTCTGAAGTGCTAATCCAGCAACACGTAAGTATGGGCTCCAGTTTATAAACAGAGGCTTTGAAAGCTTCTAGAAAATGGAGGGAACCATTGTGGCATGACCTGTCACAGCTGGTAAGAGTTAAAACACATTGTGAAGGCTAATGACCTCTCTTAGACTCTATTATTCTAATTATTGCGAGTTCCTTATTTCTGAGAAGTTGAATCATAGCAACACATGTTATATTGTTGAAGTTAGTGCTAAAACTAAAATGAGTTTTTAATTCATGAGTTTCTGAATAGCCAGTCAATTGGCTATCTGTGTGATCTGGCTGACACCTACACAGGAGAACTGAAAACGTGTCTGCGTAGCCCACATTGTTATTTTATAATCTGAAGTACAATTTCCCTTTAAGACAAGTAACATTAAGAGTTATCATCTCATTAAGACCTTGGCTAACAGGCTTCTGTTATAAATTGTTACCATATTTCTATGAGCAAAACGTGTTCAGTCATAAGGCACTTAGTAGTTAAAAAACCTTTCTCAGGATTGTTTTGGCTGTCCTGGGTTTTTTGCTTTTCCATATGAAGTTGAATACTGTTCTTTGAAGGTCTGGAAGAATTTTGCTGGGCACTGCATTGAATCTGTAGATTGCTTTTGGTAAGATTGCCATTTTTAATATGTTAATTCTACCTACCCAACAGGATGGGAGGTCTTTCCACTTTCTGGTGTCTTCTTCAATTTCTTTCTTCAAAGATTTAAAGTTCTTGTCATACAAGTCTTCTACTGGTTTGGTTAGAGTTACTCTAAGATATTTTATGCTATTTGTGACTATTGTGAAGGGTGATTTTCTCTGATTTCTTTCTCAGCCCATTTATCATCTGTGTACAGGAGGGCTACTGATTTTTTTGAGTTAATATTGTATCCTGTATACATTACTGCAAGTGTTTATGAGTTGTGTAAGTTCCTTGGTGGAATTTTTGGGGTCGCTTATGTAAACTATCATATCATCAGCAAATAGTGAGTTTGACTTCTTTTCTGATTTGTACCCCCTTGATCTCCTTTTGGTGTCTTTTTGCTCTAGCTAGGACCTCAAGAACTATACTGAATAGATCTGGAGAGAGTGGACAACCTTATCTTATTCTGGATTTCAGTGGGATCACTGGGAGTTTCTCTCCATTTAGTTTGATGTTGGCTGTTGGCTTGCTATATAGTTCCTTTATTATATTTAGGTATGTTCCTTGTATCCCTGCTCTCTTCATGACTTTTATCGTGAAGGGATGTTGTATTTTGTCAAAGGCTTTTTCAGCATCTAATGAGATGATCATGTGGTTTTTATTTTTCAGTTTGTTTATATAGTGGATTGTGTTGACAGATTTTCATATGTTGAACTATCCCTGCATCTCTGGGATGAAGCCGACTTGATCATGGTGGATGATGGTTTTAATGTATTCTTAGATTCAATTTGCCAGTATTTTATTTAATATTTTTGAATCAATGTTCATGAGTGAGATTGATCTGTAATTTTCTTTCTTAGTAATGTCTTTATGTGGTTTGGGTATCAGCGTAATTGTAGCCTCATAAAAAGAGTTTGGCAATGTTCCTTCTGTTTCTATTGTGTGGAATAATTTGAGGAGTATTAGTATTTGTTCTTCCTTGAAAATCTTGTAGAATTCTGAGCTAAAACCATCCGGTCTTGGGCTTTTTTTTGGTTGGGAGACTTTTGATGACTGTTTCTATTTCTTCAGTAGTTATAGGTCTGTTTAATTTGGTTATCTGATCTTGATTTAATTTTGGTAAGGGATATTTATCCAGAACGTTGTCCATTTCCTTTAAGTTTTCCAATTTTGTGGAGTATAGGTTTTCAAAATATGACCTGATGATTCTCTGTATTCCTCCGTATCTGTTGTTATGTCCCTGTTTTCATTTCTGATTTTGTTAATTTGGATATTCTCTCTCTGCCTTTTAGTTAGTTTGGATAAAGGTTTGTCTATTTTGTTGATTTCCTCAAAGAACACTGTACAATAAAAGAACTTCTGTAGGCATCACAATCCTAGACTTCAAACTCTACTACAGAGTACTGAAAACAGCCTGGTATTTGCATAAAAACAGATAGGAGGACCAATGGAACAGAATTGAAGACCCAGATATTAATCCACACACCTTCAAACACCTGATCTTTGACAAAGAACCAAAAAATATCAAATGGAAAAAAGAAAGCATATTTAACAGATGGTGCTGGCATAACTGGGTACCAACATGTAGAAGAATGAAAATAGACCCATATCTATCACTATGCACAAAACTTAAGTCCAAATGGATCAAAGACCTCAACATATAGCCAGCCACACTGAACTGCATAGAAGAAATAGTGGGAAGTACATTTGAACGCATTGGCACAGGAGACCACTTCCTAAATATAACCCCAGTAGCACAGGCACTGAGAGAAACAATTAATAAATGGGACCTCCTGAAACTGAAAAGCTTCTGTAAAGCAAAGGACATGGTCAACAAGACAAAAAGACAGCCTAGAGAATGGTAAAAGATCTTCACTAACCCCACATCAGACAGATCTGATCTACAAAATATACAAAGACCTCAAGAAATTGGTTATCAAAAGAATAATCCAATAAAAAATAATGGAGTACAGACCTAAACAAAGAGGAATCTAAAATGGCTGAAAGACACTTAAGGAAATGTTCAATATCCTTAGTCATCAGAGAAATGCAAATCAAAACAACTCTGAGATTCTATCTTATACCTGTAAGAACGGCCAAGATCAAAAACACTGATGACAACTTATACTGGAGAGGTTGTGGGGTAAAGGGAACACTTCTGCATTGCTGGTCTGAATGCAAGCTGGTACAACCCCTTTGGATGTCAGTGTGGCAATTTATCAGAAAATTAGGAAACAACCTTTTTCAAGTCCCAGTAATACCACTTTTTGGTATATATCCAAAGGATGCTCAACTGTGCCACAAGGACATGTGCTCAACTATGTTCATAGCTGCATTGTTTGTCATAGCCAGAACCTGGAAACAACTTAAATGCCCCTCAACCAAAGAATGGATAAGGAAAATGTGGTACATTTACACAATGGAGTACTACACAGCAGAAAAAAATGACATCTTGAATTTTGCAGGTAAATGGATGGTGCTAGAAAACATCCTATTGAGTGAGGTAACCCAGACCCAGAAAGACAATTATCACATGCATTGACTCATAAGTGGTTTTTAAACATAAAGCAAAGAAAACAAGCCCACAAATCACAATCCCAGAGAACCTAGACAACAATGAGGTCTCTAAGAGAGACATACATGGATTTAATCTACATGAGTAGTAGAAAAAGACAAGATCTCCTGAGTAAATTGGGAGCATGGGGACCTTGGGAGAGAGCTGAAAGGGAGGGGGGAGGCAGGGAGGAGAGAAGAGAAAAATATAAAGCTCAATAAAAATCAATAAAGAGAAGAGGGGAAAAAAACCCTTTCTCATGGAACACACAACATGGCTCTGAGAGTAAACAATAAACAAAGTAAATAAACGAAATAATCATCCCTTGGTGATCTTAGAGCCCAGGAGCATGTGGGATCCAAAGAGACACACAGCAGGAGGTCAGTCGTTCAAGTGCCCAATTTCTGGGAATTTGGAACTGTGTGCGGTTTTCCAAGGAAACAGCAGGGATTTTGTTCTGACTTCTAAAATCTATCTACTAGCAACTAATTGGGGTGGGGATAAACCACAACCACAGAATACGAATTCTTCATCCCCACAGTCAAGATGTAGTACCCTTGGAGAATCCTGCCATCCTTTCCAGCAGTGTATGATGGGAGTTTGGATGACCCTCATGGAGCGGGGCTTAGGAAGAACACACTGAATAAGATGCACTCCCAAGCTTCCAGGGTCTTAGTTTTGTGGCTAAAACTGATAGTAAATCTGGACAAATAGATGCACAGAGATGCTCCCTAATCAGGAGGTTAAGGGCTTACGAGCATGGCAAATGCAGAATGGCAGTGTTTTAGGAACGGTTCATTTTGGCAGGGACCATTCCCTTCTTAGTGGAACTGAGTAAAACAATTCAGACCAACATTTTTTTAATGTGTTGGGTGAATTTCTTCCACTCTGAAGGGACTGCCAACAGTGTCCAAGAGCCCTGGCGAGCCATCGCTAAAAGGTTTGCTCCTTGTCCTTAAGCAGATACTTACATAGGCTCACACAATCCTTGTCAGCATGTGCTTGAAAAATCTCAAGAGGGTCCAGATTAGAGGGAAAGGTCACAGCCAGTGCTATATTTGTGAAGGGCTGAATAAGGGTCTCCAATCCAAGTCCTCAGGGAGGAGGGGGAGAGCTTGTTTACACACAGTCAGAGTAAACAGCTGTTCAAGTGGTGTGACTGGAAAGGGTACTGAAAGGACCCAGGGCTAAAAATACTTCTACTGGCTGTGACCTGGTGCCTAAAACTTCCAAAGACTCCTCATTTGGAGTGCACACTGACACTCCTGCTACGACACACCTGGCATCAGAGTAGGTAGCTCGCTATGCTATTAGGAATACTTTACATTCAAATCATAATAGCTTAGTGCACTGGCTACTTGTACAGCTTAGCAGGTCTCTCAGAAAAGGATGCCAAGAAAAGAAACTGCAAGCGTGGATGTAGAGTAAAAGCATCCAAGAACTTGAGTTTTTCCACTTTAGGAAAAAAAGAAGAGAGAACGCATTTGACTCTGTCGCCCTAAGACTATGGAAGCTCTGACTGTAAGACATAGTCTGACGCAAAGCTAAACCTACATAAGACTAAATAGGCTTGAGAAAATCTAGATAATGAATATGGAATTCTTTTCTGTGAAGACCCACTAATTTAACCTTACACAAAATCAGTACAGATGAGCATTTTCTCAAGGAAGGATATTTTAATTGTTCACAGTTCTAAGCTGGGACACAGGATGAACAACAGCGCGGTGATAAGATTTTTACGCAGACATGTGATCTTGACTAAGATCCAAGAGCATTTTAAAGTTCTTAGAAGTTGTACGAGGATGTACAATCTGCAAGAGATCCTCTCTCCTCTTTCTTCTGGTGACTTCCTTATTGCCAGTACCTGGGCCAGCCTCTGGCACAGCAGGTGCTCCTTGGCTAAGCAGTGTAACCTGGAAGCTAAAAACACCAGCAAGGCACAGCTCCACCTCACACCCTTGTCGAGCCTTCAGCAAGAGTATTTCAGTTCCCTTATGTGTAAAGCAGGGAGATGATAATACCTACTCTGTACAGTGATTATGACAACTAAGTAAGGACTAAAACATGGTATTAAGATACCATTTTAGGTCACTGGCAGTATGTTGTCCTTGACCATTTTCTATTTGATGCAAGGCTTACTTGTCTTCATAATGTCAAAAGCATTTGCCAAACCCTAATAGGAATGTAGCTGTTCCACTATAAGTTCCCCAAAACGATAGACTGAGAGGTCCTACAACAGCTGGAATATGTCTTCCCTTCCTCATCTCTGCCAGGTATTTGGTGACAACTGTGCAAGAGTAACTAGTACAGCAATGGAGATTTGTTTCGCTCAGTTCTAAATGTGGGGGAATCCAAGATGGAGGGAACAACAAGGCAGCGTCTAGGAAAGGCTACTCTCCGCTTCCAGCATCTTATTGGTGACTTACCAAACAAAAGGAACACTAGAGCAGGAGCGCAGGAAGGAGCAGCACCTTCAACTGCTGTGAGAGCCTCTTGCCCTCATGACTGAACCACCTCTCAGTGCTATCACATTGGCCATTTGGTTTGAACATACAAATATGAGGGCACAGAATCAAACCATAGCTCTGTCTTCAAACAGACAACATAAGGAAATTACCTTTGCCTTTTTGTTTTCCAGCTAAAGACATTAAGAACTGAATCACTTACTGTCTTCATAATAGTAACTGTGCTAAGTTGCATAACCTTTAACTCTATACAGTTAACATTTTAGAAAGTTAAATGAGTAGCAATACTGCAGTTTTTAGAACTATCTCATCTGGGCATGATGGTACATGCTTGTAATCCTTATACTCAGAAGGGAGTGGCAAGTGGAGCATGAGTTCAAGGCCAGCCTTGACTAAGTAGTAAGTTCAAAGCCAGTCTGGAACCTGTCTCAAAAAATTTCATAAACATTATAAATAGTAGCTTTGTTTTCCATAGGAATCCATAGGAAGTAAAAAGAAATCAGTGCAATAAAGAATGCTGACATTTAAAAATACAGTCTCTGGTATACAATGCATTCAACAATATCAGTCAAGAATGGTGTGAAAATGATAAAGAACTAGGTATAAGCCATACTGCCATCTTTTCCCAAGCTAGCAATGTACAGAAGGTACTCTCTTATAATTCTAGAGAGCATCAGTGAACCAGTTTCTGTTCAGCCACAGCTTATGGTCAGCCACACAGTCATCAAGAGCCAACAACCTATACAGATTACTAGCTTTAAAGTATTGGGTTTTCAGGAGAGAGATCTCAAATGTATTCTCAATTCATATTTTGGTTCGTGATGACAATTCACACCACACATACACTAGCACAAAGCCCAATGTTTTGTTGAATGTGTGACAAAGTGAAGGTGGCTCAAACAGAAGAAATAAAAGCACAAGGAAACATCAAACTTGATTTAAAAAAAAAATGTAACTCCAGCTTGCTAAAACACTGAAGTACAGATGGAAGCTGTCGAATGCCATGTTCTTATAAAATATGAGGAACTCTTTTCTTCTTTCATTTTAGTTTTCCCATTTAAGTTCTGGGGACAGAACCCAGGGGTTACACATGTAAGACTAGCGCTCTGTAGGCGAGCCACATGCCTAGCTCTCACTCATTCCTTATAACCGCACGAGCCCGCCTGTGCTGAGTCACAGTCTCTGGACCAGATGAAGAAGTCAGTGCTTAGAGTAACCAAGGCAATCTCCCAAGATGCTGGCATCAATTGCCAATGGGTAAGATTCAGTCAACCAAATTCCAGCATCCGCGATCCTCACACTGTCTCAAACCAGTGAAACAAAGACTAATATGATTATTAATATCCCCAACACTCTCACAGTTAGCAAAATTAAAGTATCACCAATACTTAGAGGGTAGGCTGCTATTTTCAAAGAACTGTGATAAAATGATGCTGATGAAGAAGCGCACAGAACCTGCCCAGCAGTCCCACCACTGAGTGGGTATAACATGAGAAAGTAAGTACAAAGGGAAAGCCGCTTGCTGGAAAATGTGCGTCATGCACAACAGCACCATTGACAGTTAAAATACTTCCAAGGCCCATCGGCAGACATATGACCGAATCATTTCTGTCACCTTAAAAATTATATAATCAGAGTCCCCTGCTAGGGGGCCTCCTTTGTCCCACGGAGCCGAGCAGAGAGGAGCTGGCAACCCTCAGTAGGCCTGCTTTTGGGACCGGGATCCTCGCCCAACCAGCTTCCGCGGATTCATCTGGACCCTGTCCCGGCTGCACCTGAGCTCGGCCCACCCGGGCTGAGGCCTTGGGGGAAGGGCGAGTCCCCTGCTAGGGG